>JAOWBP010052995.1:0-11933 GCA_028571105.1 Tragopan temminckii
CAGCTGGATGGAAATACAGTACAGCAGTACATATTCAAGTGTTACTCCACTAAACAAAACCTCCAGTCCCAGAATGTCAGTTAAAGGAATTGTTACTGTTATTGGTACATAATAAGTGTTACTGTAAAACAAAATGGAACAGCCACCAAAAGGAAGTATTGAGTCTGCAACTCTGGCTGCTGCCAGAGAACATTAACAAAGAGGAAGGCATGCTCCAGTCCTAGGCAGCGGTGCCTATAAGAATGCTATTATAGAACTGCAGTGTGGCAAACGCAGTGAAAAGTATCTATTCTGCAGCAGAAGTGATGGAGCTGCTGGGTGAGGTGCTTAAAATTTACAAGCTGATTGCAGGGGGACAAGTGTATGATCATCTGCCAGACAGGCCAATAGGTGATTCTGTGAAAGAACAGGAGGCAATTAGGAGACATCCTCAGTCTGAGAACAGAGCTGCTCGCTGGAGCAGAGACTCCTCCAGTCACTGAATTACAAAATATTCATGTTGCTTTTAATAGTAACAGTGATTAATTGCAAATGTTTCATATCTGTTTTTGGTTGGGAGAAATGAAAACAGTTTTCTTTCCAAGGCCAGTATCTCAAGTTAGTGTGTATGTGTAACGAAGATGCCAACATCAATGAAGCCTCTCCTTTTAAATGATCTTTGTACCATTTGATTTAAGTGATTTGGGCACTGCCAAGGAACATGATGAAGCTGATCTTTTAAGCAACTCGAAGAAATATATTCTTAGTGAGACAGCTTCTTTCCTGTCTTTAGGTCGTATAACAGCATTGATTTTAAACCAGAAATCAATTACGAACTTCAGAAAAAAAAAAGAATCAATGCCACGATATGGCTTGTGATCTGCTATCTTTTCCAGTGTTTTCTCAGAGCACTATTTAGAAGCTATGAACCCTCTTTCCAGGGATTTTATTAAATTATGTGCTTTCTTGTTAATGTATTAAACTAAGAATCCCATTCAGCTTCCTCCCCACCTAATCCACAAGGGCTCATCTGCCCACTCAGTCTGTGCTTTACACTTTTTTTCCACAGTTTCCTTACTTACCTTATTCCAAAGGTGGACCAGAATCACCAGCACCCGAGTGCTTCTGGCCAGAGGGCTGCTTGTTAACAGGATACAACATCTGAGGCCACAGCTGTTAAGCAGGGGTCACAGAATTGGAAGGCAAAAGATGGCTTATTGGTGGAAAAAAGAAGTCGGCTTTAGCATTTTATCACAGTTTGAATCACATTTTCAAATACGTCCTAAAAGCAAAACACCAAAGACAAAAATACTGTGGCTTCTCATCTCATGTAAAAGTTTACTCCTATACAGTGGGATTTTCTTTTTTTTGGAGGAATGACTTAAGCATTTTGATGGTTATAACCCCAGCTGCTAGGGCCATGTGATTACGAAGGATTCCCAGCTTCCATTTCCTAGCTTAAATCCACATTTTCCTATACTGTTATGATGGTATAGAAAAATTTGAAAACAAGCTCTACAGTTTAAAACTTTTGAGACAAAAAGACAGCATTTGAAAAAGCACAATGAAAGCAAACCCTTCAACTTCAAGTTCTTTTAATGTTTTGGTTGTTTCTCATATAAGAGTACCACATACAAGTCTGTTAAACAAACAAACAAACAAACAAACAAAAATCCCAGTTTACTTCAGTTTATTGTGCTGGAAATAGAAAAAAAATAGTAATTTGCTACTTATACAGCATTCCAAGATACTTAGGGCTGTAGGAATGTAATATCTAGTTCAGACCAGCTCTTCTTATATGACCCTTCATTTATTCTGAGTGCTCTTTCACTACTCACTTAAAAAAAAAAAAAAAAAAAAAAAAAACCACACACAACAAACAACTATAACTGTTAAGATTATATTCCTCATTTTTAATACCATACTGCTTCATCAGCATGACAAACTGACTTTGTTGTATTGACAACAGAGCATCCTGTCCCACCCCACTAAGAACACTTAGAGGTGAGAAGTCCCACTGCTAACTGTTTGGGCTCCAAATTTGTTTCCAAATAACATTCAGAGTAATTGTATTAATGTAATTACTGCATTATGGTTGTGACATGGAGAAAGTATCCTTTCTATCTCCTGCCAGCTTAGCTGAACTTAATGGTGCAAGGGGGAGCCTGGGCTGGAATTTCCATTCTTCTGGCATGCAAAGAGTACATCCCAGAGTCATGATTTAAGAATACACAGTATGACCACAGTATTTAAATACAGCCACTTGGTGATATGTTTCCTGAGCATGTATACCTGGTATACTTTAATTTGTTTAAATAGCTATCAGCACTGGTAGGTATTTTATGTGTATGACTCTACAAAACGTGCTCAGTATTTTCAACATAAGACAATAGTGTGACTATGCATTTAAGCTCCAATTGGGCTTTTACAGTCACTTCTGAGGTCCTTACCTTCATTTCTGTCATTTTTGACCATAGAGCTATCTGGTTTAAAGTTAGCATACGCATGACTACCCACATTGCGGCAGACCCTTTAGTCTCTGGATAGCTACACTCTGATCTCTTTAAGTTATAAGCACCAGCTCAATAAATAAAATTTTAAATGTAAAGTAGATTTAGCTCTAAAGTTGTTCAGCAGATTATCTAACCTCTGTACAGCGACATATAACACAAGTCTGTGCATTAAGAGTGTGGATGTCTTGACTTTCTAGAGGGAGCTCCTAGCGATTTACAGAAATAGCTCTGAATGCAGCCCAGGTGTGCTGCATGCCAGCAGCAAGAAGCAAGCAGAGATGGCTTTGTAAGTCATCTCCGTGGGCTCTGAGAAACAATCATAATCATCCAGTTTTGAATAACGCTTGGAGATGACAGGAGTGTTACAGGAGAAGGACTTGTGCACTAAAAGGCTTCATGTAACTGACTTCCTCCTGCAAAAGAAATGCTCTCAGGTGTGAAAGGGGAGTCATTAATGCTCACTGGATGTTTAAGAAGAGCCACCTCCGGCTTTCTACTCTGAGCATCAATGTAACTGCACAGTGTCCTTCAGTGGAGCAATTTCTGCACAAACTGTTCACTCCTTCTCTGATCTGCCATCCAGAGAGAGTTTCAGAGCTCCTTTATCTCGAGCAGTTTAACTTAATTCCAGTGCTGTCTCACAGTTTATCAACTACCACCTCTGATCTGATCACCCAGATGCGCGATCGGAGCGGAGTCATCTCATTTATACCAGGAGTGGGAACAAAGAAAGAGGTAGGTGCTTGCTGAGTCCTTTCTGCACAGAAGCTGTTTTGCCAGTGCAAAGGAGAGCTCCACAGCCAGATGCTGTTCACCTGGGTTCAAGATTGGACTCTAACTTTGCCATCCACATTTGCTCTAAGAAGAAAAAAGATATATTTTTCACTGTTTGTAACAAAAGCTAACAGTAGTGGCTGATGCATAAATGCTCCATCTAAGAATAGTAACCATGGTTATCAGGCAAGTTTCTGGATCCCAGCACTAAGAGGGAAGCCTGGGAGTTAAAGAACAAGCTCTCACATTTCCATAGGCTCAACAGCAAATAATTCACAAGCCATTCCCATGCCACACAGATCTAACACAGTGCAGATTATTGTCAGATTCCTCATTTAATAACATGGGAGAGTAACACCTGTGGCTGATGAGAGGGTTGTAGGAGCCCAGCCCCAAAAAGAAATAAATGGCAAAGAATTCAGCTATAATTCCCAGCAGACCTCATTGCTGCTAGAATAGCAAATATAAAGTAAACGTAATTTTTTTAAAGAGAGGGAAACTGAAAATCTCATTCTGTAGACTATCATGTAAAAGTGAACTACACACAGAGCCCCTTTCCTGTGGTGTCTGATGAGTGCTGCATATTTCCTTTATGGTAGGATGAGGAGTGGCATCTTCCTCACCATAACCAGGACAAATGACAAAATTGATTTTCCTTTGCTATCAAGGAAAGGATTTGTTTCTATCACATGCTCAAAATATACCCAATCACAGCAGCTGTGCAAATCTAACTGCCTGCCCTTTGTACAGGTATGCAAAGAGCTATAAATAGCCTTCTTGGCACCCAAGACTTCAGCTTCTTTATCCTCAGCCATCATAAAAAGATTTCTGCCATAAATACTCTAATGTTTCCTTCCATCACTTTTTCATCAGACAAACATCTTGAACTCACACCCTGCCTTGACCTCTTTATTTTGCTCTGGGCTCAACAACGCAAGTAAAGATATACAGTAAAATCTGGAGACATAGGAAACTAAGCGCTTATGCACAGAGTTAATTAGAAGTAATAGTTCTCATAGCACTTGTTCAAGAGACAGGGCGTGGTAAGAACAGAATAAAGATTTTCTAAAATTATAGCAGCCCTTATGAAAACACTTTTGTACTCATTTTCCTGGAAACATATATTTACATAGAAGTTACATAAGCTAACAAAAGACTGCTTCCAAAAGTTTTCAGTCCCATTTAAGGAACATTTTTTACAATAAGAAAAGCAAACGTATGTTATAAAAACAAAGAAGAAGATCTGAAATTGTGACCCTTGAAAGATGCTAGAACAGAGTTGGAGTGGACCAGAAAAAAAGAGCTTTGAGGAAGTCATTTGCATTATGGGACACTTCTCTAAACTACAGCTTATTCTTGCAACTTAATTCAAAATTGAACTTTTCAGTCAGGCATTTTTCTAATCAGTCTTTCAAAATATAGTGACTAAATTTAGCAAAATCTGAAAGTTGTTTTATCCTGTCCTGTTCTTTTCAGACAGCAGAAAACTATCTCATTCACAGCCTTCAAACATGTGCTATGTGAAAGTCAGTAACAAAACAGTGAAATGCCTATTTTTTGCCTCTTCACATTGTTTCATTATTCCCATAGCTGTGAAGCCACAACTATGGGAAGCTTGGGAAAATGTAAAGCATAATGAAGACAGAAACACACAATGGGAACATCGTGTGTCTTGCAACACTGTTCAGTCCTGGAGATTCCTTGTTCTCATATCCAATCTAAAAAAAAAAACACACAATTGGCCTGAAAACTATGGCAGCCAGAGTTGCAGATGCAGAAATGCATGCAAAATGATGGCAAGTCAAGCACATGCAACAACTCAGCCAATGCTTCTCTCATACAAAGCTAGACGGGCCACATCTCTGTGTAAGACAATCACCCAAGCTTTAGGCCACTCACAGAGTGGGACTGCTTGGAGATCGAAGCCATGGATGAGAAATGCTGACAGCATCTAGAATGGGCCAGGAGGGGCAGCAGGCTGAGTATCCCAGCAAGGCCAAAAGTGGGCCTGTCCCTCTCAGCTCATTTGTGTCACTGCTGAATTTCTGTGCCCCAGAAAACTTGTTTTATTTGCCCTTCAACTATCAGCTATTTACAGAAGTCACCTATTCCACTTGGATAATTATAAAACAAGCTCAACAGCACCATGAGCTTCCTAGCTGATGTCTGGATTTCAAATAACTACAAGTCTGAGTGGACTTGGCAACATTCTTGTTGCAACATCCTCGTTCTGAACTGAATAAAAATTGATAAATTCACTTACCATAGGAAACGGGAAGCACATGCATCGTACTGCAGCAACCACCAGTTACTGCTGGCCACTGAGGTCCCTGCCAGCCAGAAGGTATGTCCTGCTGTGTGCAGTTCTGACCACCACTATATAAGACAGGCATAAAACTAGTGTCCAAAGGAGGGCTATGAAAATGGTGTAGGGACTAGAGGGCAAGATGTATGAGGAGCAGCTCAGGCCCCTTAGTTTGTTCAGCCCAGAGCAGAGGAGGCTGAGGGGAGGCCTCATGATGGCTGCATCTCCTCACAAGGGGCAGCGCTGAGCTCTGCTCTCTGGTTACAGCAGCAGGGCCTGAGGGAACGGTGTGGAACTGTGTTGGGAGAGGGAGGTTCAAGTTGGGGGTTAGGAAAATGTCCTTCACCAGAGGGTGGTTGGGCCCTGGAACAGGCTGCCCAGGGAAGTGGGCGCAGCCCCAAGATGCTGGAGTTCAAGGACTGTTTGGCCAACGCTCTCAAACATGGGGTTTGATTGTTGGGTTGTCCTACGTGGAGCCAGGAGTTGGGCTCAATGACCCTTGTGTGTCCCTTCTACCATGGGATATTCTGTGATTCCTGCTACTCCAGGTACATGCATGCTGAAAGAGCACAGTTTTTCACTTCATGAAGGACATATGTACAGTTTCCCTTGCCCAAGCAAGGTTGTACAATGAAATGGAAGTTAACACATAATCCACTATCCTTCCCTACTCCTGTTTTTTTCAGAAGATAATTTCTACCCTGCTTTACAGGTCAAACAGAATGCTTAAGCCTTTAGCATCGAGGACAGGGCCTCCATTTGCTCCATTAGATAACAGATTTATTTTTGACTTCCACAAAACACTTGATTTTCCCATGGAAGTGACTTTTTCTGCAAGCCACAGTACTACCAAAGCGCTTGATAACATGCTTCCTCCTTTCCCTGCCATTTCAATGCCATTCACATTTGCCCTTGTATATGCTAGTACTGCTTTGAAAGAGCGAAACTCCACTTGGATTAAAGAGGTTTCTACTTCTTCCTCTCCTTCTCTTCCTCCCCTTCCTGAGGTTCCAAGAGTTGCTTGCAGAAATCACCACAGAGATCTGTTAGCTTGCACAACCTTATTTTAAGATTCATGCTTCTGGAGGTCGTTTGACTCATTTATACATCCACAGGGATGGTCTGATTTGTTCAGCTCAGCTTCACAGCTCTCACAGCAGAGCTGTGTAATCTGCTTTGATGAGCTCATGAAAACAGACAAAGCAAAAAACGTACAACACTCCAGATATACACATATGTAGAAAAAAGTTTCTGCTGGAATGAATCAGAAAGAGCTGACTACTGGCTGTTGTTTCTGGCTTTATTATCATTTAATATCCCAAAGATTATTTTGTTTGTGCATGTGTGCACATGCGTATGTACGTTTCTCTTCAAGACCACTGCCATCTTATGGTCACAGGAAGCTGCTTCAGTGGGAGACAGGGATGTATTTCTGCACCTGAATGTCCAGGAAGCAGAGAGTTTAACACATGGCACATTTTCTGAAGTAGTCAAACCCTTTACTATGAGAGACATCTTTATATCAAATATTTTGGAAATCGTTGAAAATGGGATTCTCAAACAAAGTTTAAAATGAATGGACAGTACTGTGCATGCTTGTGATAAACACATCACCATTAGCAGTCAGGTGCATTCAATTAAAGCAGCAATGTTAGGAGAGTTGTTAGTGTAAAAAATTATTCTCTTCTGTAAATTTTCCAACAAAGAAGGCAGAAACAGAAAATAGAAAGATGGGAAGAGGACATTTTCTTATTCTGAAAGACTTGGCCACAATACTTACTACTTTTTTAAATGAAGAAAAATAAGTGGTGGGCTTCATTTTAAGTTAAAATTCAGAGCATATGTACAGATACAGGTTGTCGCCTTTGAAATCATTGACTTGTGTCACAGATGGTTAACGAATTCCCATCACTTTATCGCCAGCCTTGCACTTTTAACGTGCTCATCCAGTACACACCTCAGTGCTGGAAGACAGTTGCTACTCCAGTTTTACAAATAAGAAACTGAGGCACCAAAGTAAAATCCTGTTCAGTATTGCCAGGGCTAAACACTTAGCTAAATGAATGAGTCATTGCTTTTCTCAAGGAGCTGTTTTCTTGGATACTGGGAGAAACATGACAAGATGTCAGAGAGCCTTGTGCATGGTGTGGACTCCTCTGCAAAAGTCAGGAAATCACATCTTGTAGATTTGCTTCCTGGGAGGTACAATTCACTGCTGCATGAACCAAAACATTTTGATATCAGTTCATTTGGACTCATTTTGGGGGGTTCATATGGCCTGTAGCTGTTCCAGAAACTGTGGAAGGGAGATGACATTAAAAAAAAACAGCAAAAAGTCTTTTGTGTCCATTTCCATAGAAATGAATTGAAATCTAATTCAGGAAAAGCTGGCTGAATCCAAGCTGCTAAAGGTTTAAAAAGTTACCTGTCACTGTTTGAGTGGTCTCTATTGAAATAGTTACTACCCTAACACAGCACAGTTCTGACCTGGCAGAAGTACCAGTGGTGACACTGAACACTCAACAAGTCTCACGTAATTTTTGCACACACTTTTCATTTTGTACTATTTCTCATGTCCTAGTTCTATGCAGAGGCAGAAAAAAAACCAAGAACATTCTACCTGTATTTTCAATAGAGGCACAGTAATTAAGAATCGTATGTTCTCAGATTTCTAGAATAACTGGTAGGCTCTAAACATTCATGTAGTTCAGAGAAACATCGAGGTGTTTGAGTGTCTATTCACTCTGACACAGTTTCACACATACAATTAGAAGTTAACAAACTAAAATAGAAACGCATTTACATTTACAGGGAGTTAAAGATTGCCAAACAGATATGGTCAATTTGTCAGCATGCAGTAAAGGGTTTACTTGCTTTTGTGTTTATCATTTTGATATGGGTTTCTTTACCCAACTGCGTGCTTACTGCACCTGTTTATTTTCTATTAATCCCTTACAGTCAGTCAAACAATGCAATTTTAATGCAATCCTACTATAGAGACAATCCATGGACCCTTATTATCCTGGCAGCCTTTTAGATAGTCAGCAACACTGTTGATGAACAATGGCAACTGAGGGACCACTTCAAACCTTGAAGTATCTCAGTGGGTAAAGAGGAGATGGTCTTTGGGGTAGCTAAGAAAGAAGATTCAAACACCATTCTGGATTCAGAACTAAATGGTGAAGTTGTTCTGCAGCCAAGCTCAGTAAAATCAGTATGGCAACTGCAAGATTATTGATTCAGCACAACCAGTTTTCTCCAAATAGATTTAGGTGATAATATCATGTCTTGTTTGATTTATTTTGTTGGGTGACACCATCAGACTACCCAATAGTCCCTACAGCCTTTCACAGGAGCGATCAGATTTTCAAAATAACTTGAGATTTTCAGTGTTGAACTGTTCCTTAAGTCTATGTCTACACATCCAAAGGTATCATGCACAAATGAGCATGATGTATTCCCTTCATCAAATCTTGTTTTCTATTCTGATCACTACAATAATATAGTATTAATGCATTATAGTAAGGAGCAGGATTTATTACATATTCACAACAACTCAGAGCAGCTCTACACACAATTTGGTATATGAATACACAAGTTAAGGAGTAATTTCTTTTGAAGAGTATTGGTGCAACCACTATTCTGGAACGCATGGCATCGAGGCGCTTTACATCACATTACCTATTATTCTTATTTCTTTCTTACATGAAAATAAACAATAGTTACATTGAACACTTCCGCTAGTACACTTATATCAGCAACAAAATACTTTGTAGTCGCAGTAGAAAATATTGTGTCCCTTAGTCAGATATAAATGTACCCCCACCTTCTACTGGAGCAGGCTTCAAAGTGCTTCCTAATTAGCTTCAGGTAAACCACACCTAGCTCAGCCTAAACAGTTTGATCTGGTGTGCATTTATGTGTGACAAAAGCATTAGGGACAGCTCCGTGAGGTCCCTGTCCTCCCTGACAGCAGGCATGGGAAGGCATCTTGGTGAATGCCTCAGTGCAGTGCCAAGGCTGTGTGCAAGGACAGCAGTCCTGCCTCATGGCCATGGGGAATCTTTCCTGAAACAAGTGCTACAGAAGTCGTTAGCAAACCTCAGCTGTTCGACAGTTATGCTATGCACAGGATTGCTGCATCCAATGCCTTTGCCTTCTGTCTGAGAGAATACTACCAATTATGGAGTGAATCTTTGAAATAAAATCACCAAACTGCTATTTTCCTGTCAACAGAATGGATCATTTCAGAAAAATGTCAAAAGAAGCCTTTATCTCCACCAAAGAAAACATGTTCTTGTTGATGTGTTTTAATCTTAAAAAGAATTTGACAGATAATTTCTGACGATGGTTTGTAATCTCACAACCATGAAGTCTGAAGAAGCAACTGAAGGAAAGAAAGAAATAAATTGCCAGACATCTTCCATTTACCTTTCTGCAACTGGGCTGATGCCAACCTCACACAGCCTTCACTCCTGCATGTACTGCTGAGCATGCTGAGATTCCTCTTTATTACCCAAGCTTTAACTTAAAGCTCTTAAAGAGACAACAGTCTACAACTTTGTTGCATAAATGCTGCAGCAAATGAGCACCTGTCAAGTCCATAAGTTAAGGTTCTCTGCTGAGGTGAAGAATCAAACTGCCATTATAGTGAAGAGGTTTAACATTGCTGGCTTAAATTGGTTAAATTTTCCTCAAGTTTTGATAGAAACTGTGGGATTTTAAAAGCAGCCCCGTGTCAGCATGTCAGCTTTCTTGCCTTGAATGGCTCACTCATTCAGCTTGTGAGCTGATCCTAGTCCCTGTTTGTTCCACAGGCCCCACAAGAAAAACTACATCTCATAAACACACACACACACATGCATAGAATCATAGATTCATAGAATCACAGAATCATAGGATCATAGAATTGTTCAGGTTGGAAAAGACTTTAAATATCATGAAGTCCAACCACAACCTAACCAAACTACCCTAACTCTAACAACCCTCCACTAAATCATGTCCCTGAGCACCACATCCGAACAGTTTTTAAACACATTCAGGGATGGTGACTCAACCACCTTCCTGGGGAGCCTATTCCAGTGGTAACCACCCTTTCTGTAAAGAAGTTTTTCCTGATATCCAACCTAAACCTCCACACATGTACCTACTTATATAGACATATATATGTATGCATACATATATATACGCATACCCACGCACCTAGCTAGAGTATCTAACTTAGAACAGGGACATTACCCAGCAAACCTGTTGCCTAAAAGTTAAGCACTGTAATGCAGAGATTAGAAGACTGTAGTCAAATAGAAAGAGGATCCCACAGCTCAAGGGGCAAACACCCTAACCACAGGATGCTCCTTTCTCCTGAATTGTCAGACCTAGCTGGTAAGTTCCAAGAACAACAGACCTTGCCCTGTGAGCACACCTGGAAAACACATTTTCTGAACAGTACACATAGCATTACTCTGTGTTCATGACTTACTAAGAACTCCTTTTTCCATCTTTTGCTCCCACTGTTGAAAGTCTGTTTATACAGTTTCAGCATTTCCTGTCTCCCTTTGCCTGTGAGCATAGAGGCAGAGGGGATCATTTGCAGCTACCTCTAAGTGAAATGGAAATATAATGTTAGTGAAAGTGAACTGGACATAAAGTTATGCAACTAGCCCTGTGTGGTAGCCAGAAAATACCAGACCTTTCAAAGGCATGAGAGAATCATGCAACACAAATGCACAGTGTAATTATTTGCTCTTAATTACGCACTGCTTTCTAACAGCTGTTTGGCACACAGCACTTTTTGTGTTAATGTTGCTGGAATAAAGGATCTTTTAGCTTTTATGATGCCATTGCTTTGTCTTAATTAATTATTACACAGGACCGGGACTTGACCTGGTCTACATGGCATGGCTGTGCAGAGGAGCATCTTCGGACTAGTGGTGTCTCCAGTACTTCTAATATTTTTCCAGGATACATCCTTTTTTATTTGCATCACAAAGACTACAAAGTACTTATACATGACACTTCTAAATTCTTTATAATGCGTTGTGTCAAATAGCCTATTTAGTAGCAACACCCTGGTATAAATTAGCACAGTACACTGAAGTTGCTATGCTGAACTGTATCAAAAGATCTGCTTTTTTAATTCCCCCGTAATCTTATGGATGTAAATAGCACATTGTAGCAGCTCAGAATCTGTTCCAGTGTGGCATATCAAATGTTACTGCAGCATTATTTTGACGGTGAGTCATTATGGAAGACTATGAATTGAGACAAATGTTGATGCGTCACTGAGTTTTCCTTCCTTCCTTCCTTCCTTCCTTCCTTCCTTCCTTCCTTCCTTCCTTCCTTCCTTCCTTCCTTCCTTCCTT
>JAOWBP010052996.1:0-11931 GCA_028571105.1 Tragopan temminckii
TTTTTTTTTTTTTTTTTTTTTTTTTTTAGGTTTCAGAAAGCTTTTAGTAATTTCCATAATTACAGGAGCTGCAACAGGGCTCCTATAGGGCTTTCAAGGGCGTTATTTTTCAAAGATCTTTTCTCTGATGTTGTCAACGGGTCAGGCTTGGTGACAATCCCATATCACTAAGATCTTTTTCTGTGGAATTATGTCCTTTAAAGAAAGTAATTTTCTGCTTTGGATTGTTTAAAATGTGGAGTAAGTGGAATTTTTTGGATGAAATAAGAATCCATTTCTCTTCCTGAAGGAAAGAGAACACTCAGGTCATTTTAGCATTTGGATATGTAAAGATTCAGGCAGTAGAAGACTAAGAGCCTGCTTTATACCACTGAGCAAGCAAGGCCAGGTATTGGAAGACTTACTTTATTTCTTTCTTCTAAGAATAGACTCTTAAATCAATTCTGAGCTGGCAATAGGATAAGCATTTGAATGTTCTACCTGTTTATGTTAAAACTTTGCAGGGCTCCTATTACTTGCTGTTTTAACTTCTAGCTAAGGCTGACTTTTTTTTTTTACATTCTTCAAATAGAAGCAAGGCATAATTTTCTTGCATCTGCGCGTACTTTCACAGTGTTCGGGGCTTTCTGGAAATCTGGGTGTTACATTTATATCTTTGCTGTGAAAATTTCTTCACTGGTCCATATTGTCATAAATTTTTAGCAATCAAGATGAGATTTTTCTCAAGAATTCAGCATATGGGATGCCAAGCTCTCTTGAAAAATCAGGGAGGTCTTTGTGAAAAGCTGCAAGGGAAGCTGTTGGCTGATGAGTATTTCTGAAAATCTGGCTCTATTCCTCTGAAAATATCAGAGAAATTGAAGATCCTGCATAGTTACCACTTTGTTATTTTAAGGGAAATACAAACAAGTTCTTCTCATGTGAAGAATAAGGATCTTAATTATTATAATCCTTCAGTTGGCTCCTGTCAGCTTCCCTAATAATCCTGAGCAATGCTTGCTGTTATTTTAAGTGAGGTAAATTATTTTGTCCAGCTGAAAAGCAGAATCAAATATATTTATTTATTTCTTGCCAGAGGCATGCGTTTCTTCAGCTGAATTCTCATTTGGAAAATTTATACAGGAATATTAAAGCACTAGAGGAGCTTGCTGCTAGGCATGTATTTCAGTCCCTGAATCCAGTCAGGGTAAAAAAAAACTCATTATGGTCAGGTTGGTGAGACCGTACTGCAGTGGGTTGGAACTGCTGGTCTATTGAAAGGAAGGTGTAAGTGGGCTGTGACATTGTAATGAGCAGGTTTGAAGAAGAGGAGTGGGGAAGCAAATCCAGGCACAATATTGGTACGCATATATAAGACTTTATATAGAGCACAATTATGAGTTCAGAAAATGCTGACAGTTCTGCTGAAATAGTAAAACTTCATTTAAAACCATTACAGCTGTGCTTACGTAGAGTAGTGATGACATCCAGTGGCTATCTCACATACATTCCTAAATGGCAACATCACCAGATGGTGGGATGCTTCCTTTATTATCTATTACTATCTAAACTTCTTGTTTGTTTTTTATTATTTATTTTTAGTTTCTCAGATTTCAATTAATCATTTTATGATACTTTTCCTCTCTAGATTGCTAAGGATGCAAAAGAATGTGTGCAAGAGTGTGTAAGTGAATTCATCAGCTTTATAACGTCAGAAGCAAGTGAGAGGTGTCACCAAGAGAAAAGAAAGACCATCAATGGGGAGGATATTCTCTTCGCCATGTCTACCTTGGGATTTGATAGCTATGTTGAGCCTCTGAAGTTATATCTCCAGAAATTCAGAGAGGTTGGTCTGTACTTCAATGTTTCCTCACTTGTTTGTTGCGACTGTGTTTATTCTTAGCCCTTTGTCAGAATTCTGTAATGGCTAACTTGCACAGTATCTCACAGTAATTGTCAGGGAATAATAGGGACTAATGTAGCATTTTAAAATGTTTTAGAAGCTCTCAGGAGAAAAGAGTAAGCAAGCATTTTGATTAGACTTGCTGTTTCAAAGTAGTTAAAGCTTCCACCAAATAACTTCTGTAATATATATGGAAGTAAATCACTAAATTCTTTAAAAGCTCCTATTAAGAATACTTAATTTGATCTTTGGGTTCAATCAATAAAACTGTACTGGATGGCATCCTCTGAGGATCTGGCCTAATGCCCACTGTTTGGGCTTTGGATCTGAAAAAGTTTTTTCTCATGTTGGAATGATTTGAATGAAGGACTATTTATTACAGTGGTGCTCCAATTTGCTCTTTGTTATTGCTTGTCTGTCAGTTTGCTTTTGATACTTCGTATCTGCTAGGTATGTGATCCAGGCATTTTCCTTTATCCTTTCTCTAGCAGAAAATGGCTTTTTTTTTTCCCCTTTCAGCAATTTAATTGGGATTTTTTTTTCTGCTTCCTCCTACCTGGAGACTAAAGAAAATTTTACTTCTTTATTCTGTATTCTGCTACCTCAAAGTACCAGATGTAACCAAACAAATCAAAGGCATTTTCATCCGATGACCTCTCTTCCTTACAATCTTGAATGAAGAAATTGTTCAGGGTTAAAATAATCATGGAAAAAGGCTTTACTGGCATGAGTGAAGCAGGGAGGTCTGAATTGGCACTGCCGTAGGAAGAGATGCTCTTCAGATGTTCTCTGTTCTGTAAATCCAAGTCTTTCAATTAACAGGGCTAGACTCACTAGCAGTATTTAATTTGCTGATAGCACTTGAAGCTTCCACTTCCCAGGAGGTCATTTGTTATGATGGACTGTGAGAGGGTGTTTAACTGAGTAACAGGAGGTGAAATCTAAAAATTGAAGCACGGCTGTCTGCTGTCTTCTCCCACTTCTGTATAGCAGTAACAACACCTCTGATGGCACAGGCATGTGCTTTAATTAAAGCAAGTGATGCCTATCTAGTTGTGGTACTTCTGGAGAAGTCTGAAATGGATCTATTCTGCTCTTCTTCTGAAATGTCCATCTTTTGCACATGTGTATGCCATGGTAGCAGAGTATTGAGATTGTTTTTTAAATGGTTTTGGGTGGTTTGGACAGTTCTGGCCATCAGTTTTAAGCCTTCGTTCTGTCTCCTGTCGGGTACTACGTGAAGGTTTCTGTTTTGTAGCTTATGTGTTTATTCTCCATTAAACAGTTGCAGAGAATCCTTTTTTTTTTTTTTTTTTTAAGATGTTTTTAGTATTTTGAGTATTTTCCTACAGGTTCTTATGTAATAGTACAGATCATTAAACTTCATAATTAAAGAACTGCACACAGATGACTGGGAGCCTTGGCTTTCTGTACTGATATCCTTTCTGGCTGCAGTCCTTGCTGTAGGGAAAGAAATCCAATACGTTGGTTTTAAATGTCAGCCCTTAGTTGTATGATGATGGCACTGGAATATGGTTGGTGAGCAAAGGTTGTGCACTCGCTAGTTCTGAGACTGTGATTCCATGTAAATGTGCTGGCTGCTGCTTCTGGATTGCTGCACATCTCTGACTTTGTGCAGAAGTTGCAAACTTCTAGAACTACACAATATTAATTTTGCGGAGTTTTGGTTTCTGAGGAGTATGACTAAGATTAAAAAAATGCCCTTTACCTGTTCTCGTATTATGCACAGTCTTAAATACAAGTTTTGTAGGTCTTGGATTTCAAAGTCCAGCTCAACTTCCAAACCTTGGATTCTTCAAGCAATCTCATGCCAAGAGTGCTCTAATATGGATACCCATTTTCTTCTGTCCAGGCAATGAAAGGAGAAAAGGGAATTGGGGGAACAGTTACAACTGGAGATGGTTTAAGTGAGGAGCTCACAGAAGAAGCGTTTAGTAAGTAATACTCTTTAGTTGTTTTCATTATCGTTACGAGTTTTCTAAAAATAGCGCGTCCTTTAGACATGATAATTCTTAACCAAGGAAGAGATTCTGGGCTGGCCACTTGTGTTTTAACTGTGATCCACTGAGACTTCTATTTGAGAAGTCTGGAGGATACCCTGTGCTTTTCTGACTTTTCCCAGTCAGAATTTATATCAAAATGAAGACAGTGGGAAATACTGACATACTAGTAGTAACTCCTGTCAACTGTGGGAGACTTCTAAGCACATATATTAGTGCCAGTATTTTCCTCTACACTTAAACATGGATTGTAATGAGGTAAGATTTTTTGTTTGTTTGTTATGTGGGTTTTATTCTTTTAATTTACAATTAAGAGTTTACTATTTGGATTTCCTAATCTTTATCTGCATTGTCTTACGGAATAGCTCTTTTGGTTCAGAAGTAGTAAGGCATGAACTAGGCCCAATTTATTTACCCGGATTCCAGCTGAGATGCTTGTGGTCTGTTTACACACACACACACACACACACACACACACACACACACACACACACACACCACAGAATTGTACAACTGAAAAAAGGATTCCTATTCCATCTGTGGATCATCTGTCCCAACAAATGTGATACTATATTATTATTATTATACTATTAAGTGACAGAAGGCTGAAGATCTGTTCCTTGTCTCTTTTTCAAATAGCCCAGGCCTGGGAGGCTCAGAGTGCCCTATGAAATAAGCGTTAATTTGCTGTGATTTGAAGAGAGCAGCTTTGGAAGAGAATAGTCAGTGTTGGCAGGATGCCCAGGGAGATGTTGCGGTAGCAGAAAGGCGGGGAGAGGGATTTCTTTGAAGTGAATGGTGGTGTCACGTGCTGCGGGCATTTCTTCTCTGTAGAGGCACAGCTATAGACCCCTTCAGGGCTGTGGTCTCGCAGCAGCAGCAGTAATAGCTGTGCTGCTGCAGCATAGCCCGTAGTTCTTCCTCATAGATCTGCACCACATCTGGGTCAGAGAGCTGGCATTAAGCTGTTCAACATATGTGGTGAAGGGTGCTGTGATTTTAAATCTGTCTAGATCTGTGGAGATCTTTAAAGCCTCACTTAACTTGCCAACTTAAGTGTTTGAAAGTTAATACAATGAAGGTAAGCAAATACAAGCTTCAGCTTTTGTATTGAAGCTGTTAGGATTACACTGTTTTGATATTTTTATGGGTTTTGCCTCTTGTACAGAGTGCTATGCTATATAACAACTTAACTTACAACTTGGAAGCTTTGCTTCCAGCTAACACTTGCAACACATAGTTACTCTGAATGTCACAAAGCTTACCGTGTACATTACTGTAAGGGTTTGGCTTAGGGCATCATCCCTGAATTTTCTTTATAAATGTCAGAAGTACTTCTTACTCAGTTCATTGGCCTCATCTTTCCTCTGTAAAATTCAGAGCTCTTGTGTGGTAACCTGAAAGGCACGCCGAAGTCATCCAGCATAATGTCAGCTGCCTCCATGCTAGAGCTTTTATAAAGAAGTACTGCTTTTTCACTGCGCATACACATGCATGAGGAACACAAGTGCTAACCTTATGTCTAAACAAAGCAAAGTCCGAATTCTCCAGGTTTCTTAGAGTATTGAATGCTGGAGATTGCTTTTTTTGGTGGTCAGATGGCAAAATCCAGCCCCTGTGTATGTTCGACTTCAGATACGTGTCTTACTTCTAGCTTATCCGATGCGAAATCCAGGTGAATTTAGGTTCTGAACTGCTGATGGAGATATGTAGCACCTGGTAACGAGCATGGCTGATGCAGCTGTCATGAGAGGAACTGTTCCACAGACCCAGAGCATACCACAACTAAATGTTTTGTAGGTAATACACACTTCAAACAGGGCTCCATGTATCCCAGGTTCTTGTCTAACTTCCTTAAAATGTTCTTCTTTCAGCTAATCAGTTGCCAGCGGGCTTAATAACTACAGATGGCCAGCAGCAGAATGTTATGGTCTATACAACATCGTATCAGCAGGTACAGTATCCTATCATCTGTTCCTCTTTGCTCCTGCAAAAATTCAAATGCTGACTCAGCTGCCTTGCTCTGAAAGACAAAAAGTGATGATACTTTTAGTACTTTAGTGGCTGTTGTGACATTCCAGTGCTCTGATAACTCAAGGCTGCTGATGGTGGTGCTGTTTCAAAACGTGTGAAGTTGAATGTAAGCCTCCATTTTCTTTCTCCAGATCTCCGGTGTTCAACAAATTCAGTTCTCATGATTTGAAGAAAACTTTGGATCTGGGAACGTGAGATGCAGAAGCTGTGCAACTCTAATGAAAAGACAGTTTTAATGACTGGTGAAGAGATTTCTCTCTTTGTATATTAAATAGCTGTAATGTAGCTACCTGAAGCTTGACTAATTGAGGTATGAATTCTGACTCAAATCTTTTTCATGAATAATTTTAAAGAAACAAATTGGATTTTAAAGGTATTAAAGTATTTTTGTTTTGTACAAGAGTTTGTTGCTCTGTATAACTCCTGTATGCATTGTATATTGCAATTTATTACTGTCAGAGATTTGTAGACAGTTTCTTATTTTCATATTGAATCATGTTACTTTTGTAATTCAGGTAAACAGCTGGGTTAATTCATGTTTACCCTTTGAATAAAATTGTAAGGGTAAAGTTCATTTTCGAATGCAAGTTGCCTTTATTATAAAGATTGAGTTGGTCTTGGTTATGTAACTTGTCTTGCATGACAACCTCAGCTAACTTTAGATGTCATTATATTTATTGAAATTTTGAAAGGGACTTTTTCTCACAAAACTGCAGCTCAGAGGAATTGCTACAACTGTTTTTTATGTAACTTGAAACTTAGAAGTAAATCAGAAACAAGTGACGCTCTACTACGGTTAGAGACTTAGAGCTAATCAACAGTGTTAATTAAAACACTGATGGTATGATGCAGGTCTTCATTTCATTCTTTTTCAGTTGCATTAACTCCTTAGACTGACTTCGGTATGTTTAAGGTGGTCTTTGTGCTACTGAAAATGGCTCTTCTTTTTTATGTATGGTATTTAGTATCCAAAACTTAGAAATTCTACGGTAGTGAGGGGTGGGGGGATTTTATAGTCCTTGTGGTAAGAGACCTCATTTTAACTTTTTACTGAAATGTTTTCAGGTTGCTTGTGAGACTGTGGGAACTCAAATGTGTTAGCAGCTCTCTGTGTACAGTGTGTGTGTGTGTGTGAGTGCGTATGTGCGAGTGACTGAAACTGGGACAAGCGGTACCAATCTGCTATGAATGATAGACTTCAACTTTGCTGTCTCTTTTATGGTTTTGCAATAAACTCTAACTAGAGAATGTAGTTCTGCATATTTAGCCAACTGTTCTTGGTAACATTGCTGTTTCTTTAATAGCTAGGTGGGTGATTTTTGTTAGATGCCCTTCCTTAGCCTGTTAAGATAGGGGTGGTGGGTTTAGTAATAGCCTGCAATTTGGAACCTTCTGTTTTTTTTCTACTGCTTGCAAGAGGCTAACGTGTAATCATTATTCTTCCATTTACCTGTCATTAATTTAAACAAATCACACCTTGACTCCATTGCCATACCATTTCTTGTTGGTTTTGTCTTTAAACAAACTAACCATTTAATACTGGAAAAATATCTCAACTGAGCCATCTCAGAAGCCTGAAATAGCCAATTCTATGCTTCTCCAAAACTTTTATGTATGTGTGGATTTAAACAGTGTTCTTACAAGTCAGCATGATGCTGGCAGAGCCTCTGGGGGAGGCGCAGTGTATGCTGTGGCAGTCCAGGCAGATGTTCTGGGGTTTGTGGCAGTCTGCCATTCTTCAGCAGCTACACATCTAAACAAATGGAATTTTTCATTAAATGTACAACTGGACAACACAGACACTACAGGAGCCCCTTGGGTTTGTATTCAGTTTCTTTAAGGCCCTTTCCCATTGCAAATTTGGCTGCAAAGCTGTGATTACTGCTAAGGAGAAGTTAGAGGTTTGGCAGCTGGATGTGCAGAAAGGGAGCAAAGGGTGTCTGACTCATTTGCTTGAGATCAACTGCATCTTTCTTGCTTTGCCTGTTCTTCTGTGAGCTTAGGTTAAGGAGTTCTCTTGAGTTCGTGGTTTATGAACTATCATCAGAGCAAAGGAGTCAATACTGCTTTGTTTTGCTTTTCCTATACTCCCTCCCACACCCCACCCCACTCCATCTGGTTGAGGGACAAAGCTGCATCACCCTTGTTCCATTCTCTTCCTGAAAATGCACCTGTGGAAGTAATTGTTTGTAGGGTGTTATAGTGCTGATAAAGCACCTATGGTCCTACGTATGGAAATAATGGAGGGAACTTCTCTAAATTTATACCAGTCAATGGTAGTTAATACAACTGCAACTCCACATATTCTCACCTTCTTACTTGTAAGTACTCAGTCTTTAAAAGTAGCTTGTATCATAAATGGTAGTGACCATTCCTGCTATATTCCATCTGCTTCTGTAGAATTGCAGTCTTTTTGGTTGTCCGAGTGTTTTGTTTGAACTAAAACAGCTCAGAACTGAGCTTGAGGTCAAGGCAGCAGTGGCAGCCTATGCCAGAAGCTGAGAAAAGGGATGCTTGAAACAAATAGCAATGATACTCAAAGACCTCTTTTCAAACGGTGACTTTCTCAGGTACCTCTTAATGACACAAATTTTTCTGCCTTAACTTAATGATCTTTGTGACACTCATATAGTGGGCCCAGTACAAAAAAAAGCATGGAAACACCATACCTGTAATCAAAATGCAGTTGTGAGGAAAGCTAAGCTTGGAGTTCTTCCATGCCCTGTTTTCATTTGATGTTCAGTGGAAGCTGGTGCTTTGCCTTTATCAATCTTGCTGATGCAAGCATGCGTCTTTACCGTTCTATTTATTCCTTGGTTCTGGTCTCTGCTGCACACTAAATGGGTGTTTGGGAAATATGAGGTGGGACATCCCAAACATCAGCTGACCACGCTTATCTGCCTTGTAGCCAAAAATCAGTGTGATGCTTTAGAAAGCTGTCTTCCTTGAAATGCCTCGTAAGCGCACTGTGGATCATGTCAGCTAAGCAGATGGCCCCTACTGTCGTTTTGAGATGATGCCTGTTAATGTGCCATAATCAGCTATAGGTGCAGAAAGATAGAGATTGATTCCTCTCCTGCCATCAGCAGGAGAACATATGGACCACTGCACACGCACAGGAGCTGCCTCAATGCAGAGCGACACTGAGCATAGGGGAAAGCCAAAGGCCTTTCCCCAGCGCCTCGCTGTCGTGATGAGAGCTGGCAGCAGCCTTGCTTGTAGCTTGAAATTCTTCATTTTGTAGAGCTTTGGGTGTGATTAATGTTCCAGTTGTCATGCAGACTTGCTGCTTCCATTCTATTTAAAGAGAGAAGACAACTTGCTTGTAAATTGCCGCATTCCCAGATCACGCAAGCCAGACTTTTTTCAATTTGTACTGAATAAAATAATGGATTTTTTTCACTTAAACGTGAAGTGAATTTTCTTCTATTTGTAAATCAAAGAAGCCCCACGCATCAATTCTGGGATGAATAATGCCATAAAGAGCTGTCTTATATTAAGTCCAAGCAGTCCACAGGAAGAAGGTAAATGTTGATAATTCAGGCAATGGTTATGTTTATGCTCCTTTTTCCAAAACGTTTGGTGCAATGAAGAGTGATGGTAGAAGGATACCTCACTTAGAACATGGGCCCTTTACTCCTCCTTGAAATTCTCCTCCTTGAAAATAAGGTGTGGTCACTCACACTTCCGCCCTTCAAAATGCTGAAAAACATTCACAGAATCACAGAATCCTTAGAGTTGAAAAGGACCTCTGAGGGCCATCTAGTCCAACTCCCCTGCAATGAACACCGCAGCTAGATCAGGGTGCTCAGGGCCTTAACCAAATTATACTTAAGCAGTGGCATATTGCTCTGTGTACCTATTGGTTTGTGAATTGGCATGGTGAGGGGCTGCGTGCCATGTCTGAATCTCTGGATGTAAAAATTTAATGTGAAGCTCTATGGAAACTCAGTGCAAATTCCACTAACGCTCATAACCGCAGCCAAACCCCCTGGGGAGTTGAGTGGTTTGCTCATATGCACAACGGTCTCCACATTGGTGCCAGCAGCAGCAAGCTTATTGAGTTGCAGTCTCCAGCGAGAGGCAGCACACAGCAGCTCAGAGGGAGACAGCAACCCTGCTCTAAGAAACTTCCCAGGCAACCTGCCAGGGTCATTTCCTGCAATATCTTACAGCAGCACACGGGGCAGTAGGATCCATTTGTCAGGCACAATGAGACACCTGATTTGCGTTCGTATGAGAGAAAGCTATTGAGGGTTTAAATCTGCTGTGGAGAGCAGCGTTCTGCAGGCTGATAACTGAATCTGTGTGCCTAAGACTGAATCTGGTTCAGCTCCTCCAGGATCAGAGACAGCAGCTGACTTCTGGGATAGATCTCTGTAAAAGGGTTTGGCTTCTGGCTAACAAATCGTGGTGGGATGTGGCTCAGGACTCATCCCAAATGCACATCATTGACCCCCATCAGTGCTCGGCTCCATCACTGGAGAGAAGAGCATCACACCAGGATATGTGGGTTTGTTGCTGAGGCACTCAACTCCTTTGCCCTGGCCACAAATCCGAGCCCAGGCAGATGCCTGAGTCCACTAATCTAAACCTCAGTGGAGACTCAAAGCCACTTTCCCAACACTCTGGTGGGAGAAGGCTCTATCTGGAGACAGCTGAGTGAGCGAGTGGGAGGGCTGACAAAAGGCTGTCAATAAGGTGACCTTTAACAAAAGATCAGTTATTCCAGAGCAACTTCAAGCTGGCGTTGGACTGTGACCTCCAGCTCACCCGCTGCTCTTTGACTTGCAGAGCCCTGGCTGTGGGAGTCCACCGTGCCCCACACAGAATCACAGAATGGCCAGGGTTGGAAGGGACCTCAAGGATCATGAATCAAGGATTCTTTAGGATTGCCCATTTAGGATTGCTACCAGGGGCTTGCAGAAAAATGCTCCCCAAAGCCTGCAATGGCTGAGATGTCAGACACTGCGCATTCAGTCCCACTTGAGCCTCAAAACTCTGCTCATAGTTCCTTAAATTGGATAAACTCAACTCAAATAAACTTAAATTGGATAAACTCAAGGAATGTACATAGTAAGTCCCATTCTTGCAGAGATCTTAGGGATATTAAGTACTAACAAAGTCTGCTAATCACAGAATTGCGGTGGTTGGAAGGGACCTCAAGAGGTCATTGAGTCTGACCCCCTGTCAAGACAAGTACCCTACAATAGATTGCACAGGTAGGTGTTCAGACAGGTCTTGAATGTCTCCATAGGAGACTCCACAACCTCTCTGGGCAGCCCGTTCCAGTGCTCCGTCACCCTTACTGTATAAAAGTTCTTCCGCACGTTAGTACAGAACATTCTGTGTCCAAGTCTTAGGCCATTGTTCCTTGTCCTATCACTACACACCACCAAGAAGAGTCTGGCCTCATCCATTTGCCTCTGATCTCCCTTTAGATATTTATAAGCGTTTATCAGATCCATGTTTATAATAGCTGAGATCAGGTTGCTGGCCATAGATCTGCATAGCTTTGCCAGCAAGGCATCCTTTGCCTATGGCAGCTATTACATTGTGTATTTTCTTGGACTGAGGGCCACAACTTCCATTTATCTACCTCTCTTGCTTGAACTTTCTGAATGAAGAAAATGCCTTCTATTTGCTATTTCATATACTGACTTCTTACCCTGTGAATTATTTAAGTCCATTCCTTAATAGGAAGGGAGCATAGATTCTAGAAAATAAAAGAAAGACATAGCAGAACTTGCCAATTCTATCAAGTAAGGATGTTAATATTTTTCATTAACACTGTTATCCCTTAATACAACAGAATTCTATTTAATCTATATGAAATCTATATGAAAATTAGAATCATAGAATTATAGAATGGCCGGGGTTGAAAAGGACCACAATGGTCACCTAGTTTCAACCCCCGTGCTATGTGCAGGGTCGCCAACCACCAGACCAGGCTGCCCAGAGCCACATCCAGCCTGGCCTTGAATGCCTCCAGGG
>JAOWBP010052997.1:0-11930 GCA_028571105.1 Tragopan temminckii
CCTGCAGCCTTCCTTCCGCTCCTCATCCTGCCCTAACGGCCCCCAGCCCCTCCTGCTCTGTAACTGGGTCAGCTTCTGTACTCCTGCACTGCTCTGCCCAATGCAGAGTGCTTCTGTGCAATCCTCCAGGGTAGGAATAAAGAGGAGATTGATGCTGTGGAGAGACAGGGAGCACGGCACAGGAGCTCAGCTCTCTCCTGCCAGGGCTGTATGGTGGGGGGGATTACATGGGCAAATATTTACATTATTTCTTTTTACAATATTTCAAATGAAAGTTTAGAATATTACAAATATGAAACCTGCACGAATGAGCTGCTTTCCTTGGATGCACCATTTTCCCTAAATGCACAGTGCGAGTCAGGAATCTTCGCTTTTTGATTTTCTTTACTTTTGCCTTTTAAAAAAATAAGAACAAAACCCCAACGTCAACCACATTCTTTTGCTTTGAAAACAGTGCACATTTGCACACAGTTACTGCTTGGGAGTGTGCCTCTGCCTTGCCCGAGGAGCACACACCCGGCTCTGTCCCTGCAGTGAGCGGCAGGAGCTGCCATATGGAGGTCACCTTGTCCAGCTCCAGAAATAGCTCTTCTTCTGAAGCCGACGAGGGAAGGAGCTGCAGAGAGCACGGAGGAGGAGGCTGCCCTGCATCCGTGGTGCAGATTGGTGCCGGGCTGCAGCATGCAGAGCCTAGTCCTGCCAGAAGCAGTGATAGCATCAGTCTGCAGACACCCGGCTACATGGTTTGGAGACCTTCAGCATCCCGAAAAGAATCTCCAGGAGAGGTGTCCTTGGGGAGTGGGCAGCAGCCCCAGCACAGGGCTATGGGCATGCATGGGCTCTGTGGGGTCAGCCCCATATTGGGGATGGGATTGGGTGAGGGGAAGTAGCAGCATGGAGGGGGCACGGCCTGGACCTCCGGCGCTGCGTTCCAGCCCCAAATGCTATCCCTTGGATACAGACGCTGCTGCCCATCAGCCCCGGGCCGTGGCAGGGATTTCTCCTCCATGCACAGGAAGAGAGATGTAGATAGATCAAGATCAGCACCTCGTGCAATGAGACTTTTTGCTTCATTCAGCTTTTGAGATACTGACAGCTCCGAAAACGCTACCACAGGACTAATTGATAGCCAGCGAGGGGCTCAGCCGGCTGCCAGGGAACTGATACCTTCATCTAAAAATAGGCTGTCACCTGGAATGTCACAGTGCTCACAGACTTGAAGGCACACAGTTGTGTTCCCATTGCAACACCCCGCAGAACAATGTGAAAATCACAAAAACGTTGCAAAAATAACATTTCTGAGTAAATCACGGGAAATTTAAAAGAGGGGAGGGTGGGGAGAGGAGAGGAGAGAAAACTGCTTTCTCTCCTTCGAGTTTGGAATTATTTTGGAGCGCACCTGAATTCTGGCTTAGCCCCAGCCCTCTGTTAGCCCCGATGAAGTCTGCAGCTCAGGGCCGTGGGAATTGCACGGGGCAGCAGCAATCTGTGCTGCACAAAGCTGCCGGCGCTCCCCGAAGTCCTGCCCAAACGCTCCTCTCCCGTTTGGCAACACGGGAAGGGAAGAGCACTGATCCCCCCACGACATCTTTTTGCATCCCACAGGCTGCAAATCCCCGGTTTGATCTTGTTCGGCGTGGAACATCTGACACGCCTGTGATGGGGAGGCTTTAACCGCTCTTATTCCTCCTTGTGATACCCATGACTATAGGATTGGATAAAAGGGATGAACAGATGGATGGAGCGCGCGCACGCACCGCAAAGCCTTTATCTTTCGCTTAGGTGTCGGTTTTAGCGATGCACGGTATTTTTAAATAGCCCCTTCTCTTTTTTTCCCTTTCCCCTTCACAAGTTTTCCTCCGCGTTCCTCCCCTCGGCACTCTCTTCGCCCCCCCTCCCATACAAACACTTTGAGCTCGAGTCTTGATACCGACAAAAACACACCCACGGCGCGGCGGCCCCGAGCAGCGCTCCCTTTGTCCTTGCTCCTTAGAAGCTGCAGTCGCTGCTCAGACGAGGCAACGGGCCTCCAGCACAAGAAGTGTGTTTTTCAGAACTTAATGTCCTCTGCCACAGATGTCGTCTCCGCCAGAGGCTTATTAACACCTCAGAAGAGCAAAGCCCTGCCCACAAAGGGAAGGGAATCTAAAGAAGATACACAAACAAAGGAGGTGAATGTTAAAAGCGGCTAATGAGGGGGAAAAAACCCTCCACCTTCCCATCACGGCACTTCAGAACAAGTAGCATCGCCAAGCACTAAGAACCTGGGGATTAAAGAGACAATTTAGGAAGGCTTGATGCGGGGAATGGAAATCTCCTGGAGGACATTAAAAGAACACAGAAGAGGAGCGCACATATTTGGGGAAAAGAAGAGAAACCTTAAAAAAAAAAAAAAAATTAAAAAAAAGAGATGTATGCATGCGGACAAGTTTGCAAGGACCAGCCGAAAAGCTGAAAAGCTGTTTGGAAATAATCAGTCACATTTATTTCCTAGAAGGGAAATTTAAATTTAAAAGGAAATTGAAGCAGCGCTCCGGGAGGGGGACGCGCACAAAGCGGTTTCGTTATCAAAAAAAGATGTGCGTTCAAAGGGGTTTACTGGAAAAGCAAACCTGCTTGTTTACAAACCTTTTTGTTTAAAACCAATCCTCTTAGAAACACCGAGAAGTGCTGCAGTAAAATACCCACATCATCGGCTGCTCTTTTTCGCTTTCAAAGCGCTGGGTGTTGATTTTCCGCCTGTGCCACAATGGGTCCTTCTCAGCAGTGACTTTGGATCCCAGCACACTGAGGACCACGGGCATCCCGCAGGGCTCCCAGCACCTTGAGCCATAGGATGAGATTTTCCTGCCCTGCCCCATCAAGATTTGGGCCAGAGAAAGAGATAGTTGGTAAAGTGGGAAAAGTTGGCAGAGAAGTGTGTAATGGTACATCCGAAGACAGTAGATCCCAGACACAATGTTCTCCAGGGCAGTCACATGGATTCGAAGAATCATGGAATCATTAAGGTTGAAAAAGACCACTAAGATCATCTAGTCCAACTATCAACCCATCCCCACCATGTCCACTAAACCATGTCCCTGTCAGCCACATACAACCTTTTCTTGAACACCTCCAGGGATGGTGACCCCACCACCTCCCTGGGCAGCTTGTGTCAATACATCCCTGCTCTTTCAGATAAGTTTTCCCTAATACCCAACCTGACCCTTCCCTGGTGCAACTTAAGGCCATCACCTCATGTTCTATTCCTGCTCCCCTGCCTGGTCCCAACCTCCTTGCAGGAGCTGTAGAAACAGATGCAGGTGCTCCTGTGCTTCTTCAGAGGGAGATTTGGGGACTCAAAGAACTGAGATCCTTGCTCTGCTCTGGGAATAAACCCTTCAAGTGAGGTTTCTGGTGGGAAAAATGGATGAGTGAGGTGTAATTATGGGGCTGCAATAATCAACAGAAATAAACGGAACTGAACAACCTGCCAGGACATTCAAAAGGGCACCATGGCTGAGATCAGACACAGCAAGGACAACAAAATCAGCTCCGGAGATCGCTGCTGTTTCAAGCAATGTTTCATATGGAAATGAAGAGCCCAGAGACGGGCAGGCTGGGTGCACCACACGCATAATGCTGAGGCTGACATTTGTCCTCAACACAGCACAGATATATTGCATGGGTTAAGGAAACTCCAGGGGCTGAAGGGTTCCAGCAGCACTCGAAGCAGCACAGGTGTGCTGCAGGAGCTGAGCTGCAAGTAAATCCTATCACCTTATCCCTGAGATGGCTCCTCTCTCCATCTACCATGTGGTGGATCCTCATTTTTGGTACCTGGATGCTCTCCAACGCAGCCGTGCACAGAAGAGTGTATGGAGTCTCAGCTTCACCCCTGTAGGAAGTGTCTCATCTTGGATGCTGGAGAAACTAAAGTTTTTCAAGTTGTGACTCTGATGTGACCCAAGCCCAGCTCTGTAAGCAGCCTTAATGGTGTGATGGGAACTACATACAGGGCACAGGATGCCGTGTACTTCAGATGGTGCAGGCTTGGACTGCTATCAAGGAGCTGAGCCTTCTGCAGAGATTAATGAGCTCTACAGGTGCAGTGGAGGAGCTGCTCTTCCAACACAGGAGAAGAAAAGCACACGGTATGAAGAAGTGCCCACTGTCCCTCTTGCTGCTGAAGCTGTTAAAGGGCTGCCAGCAGGGAGAACTCACCTCTGAAAGCACCATAGAAAAGAATATTGCAGACCAGAGAGGCTGTAATTAATGCCACAAACTCTTGCAGGTGGCATGACCACAGGCTCTGCAAGGCATCTCCAGATGCCAGTGAGCCCCAATAGCACTTCCAAAGCCTTCCTGCCCCAGGAGGGATGAGGGCTGCATCCCAGGTGCTGGGGAAGCACTGACATCCCTGGGCATGCGTGTGAATTGCTTTGAGGGACGACTGTGGATGGCAGCAAAAGCAATGTGGTAATAAGGGGGAAAGCTGCTGAGACGATCAGCTGGCATGACATTCCCCAAACACTGCTGAAGCCTCACAGCTTCCATATGGCTCATCAGACACATACAATAACATGATCGCTCAGAACATTCAGTCCTATAGAAGGGAAAGAGGAAACGCAGACGCACACAGATGATGCTGGGAGTGGGACAGGAGCAAATCCAGTCAAACAGGGCCTCAGCAAAGCCCTCATCTCTCTGCTATCCAGAGAACAGGGTCTTTAGGAGAGCAAACAGTGCTGCCAGCCCTGTGGGAAGCTATGGCTGTTCCCTGGAGGCTCCCTGGTGTCCTCATGTCACCAGTCCCAGTGCTGCCCAAGTTGTGCTCTCCACTGCCAGCAGTGCTTTGGAAAGGACCAGCCCTGCAGTGAGCTCCAGAAAAACTTCTCAGTCACGGCTTGTAGCCATGAATCCTCCTTCCCCAGCCCACTGAGGCTTAAATAGATGCAGCTTCAGTTCCTGTGATTCCTTTCCAAGACTGATAAGCCAGCATCCTCCTTACTTGGTTCTCAGTCATCTGGTCTTCAGTTTTGAGAAACTATTTCAGTTTGACAAACCTGGCTTGCCATCTTTTCCATTCTATGAAGCTTCAGAAGGAAAAAGGATGATTCACCTTTCTTATTATTATTACTTTTCCAAGTGGGGGGCTCCTTCATGCAGGGTTGCTTATTTCCAGCATCCATTGCATCGCTTCTCCTGGCACCTGCAGCTTCTTTGATCCTTTCTCTTCCACCACCGAGGGACTTGCTTATTTTTATTTATTTCATAGGCAAAGCCTGATTCTTGGTTTTCTTGTCAAAATCCCTCAGCCCAGCTCCTTGAGGAACAAAGCAGTAGTTCAGAAAATTAATGAGAAATTCTCATTCCATCCCTGAGGATGGGATAATTCCAGTAACGCTCAGAACCAGCACTGACCCTTTTAGGGCTCTCTTTAGGAGGAGGATGCAGCTGGCCTCGTTATGCTCCTTGATGCTACCAACAGCATCACCAGTGCCACCCCAGCACCTCAGCACAGCTTTGCTCTCATGGCTGTCCCACGGTTGCAGTGCTGGCACTCAGACAGCACGAGGATCACCTGCGTGCTTATGGCCTCTGCGTAGGAAGCATGAATTTTCAGCATTTTCCTACGTTGGGAAAGCTGCTGGCTGGCTGTAACTTCTGGACGTGATGCTCTCTCCTCATCCTGATTGCCACATCAGCAATGCCCGAGCATCCTCGCCCCGTGCCCAGGGCTCTCCCCCTGCTCCGCTCCGCCGCGTGTCGCCCTGGGAAGTGTTTTGTGATACTTTGGATCTCTTGTTAACAGTATTCTTCGCTTTGGGCAGTCTTTCAACTCCATGAAAGTTACACGTTGTTTTCGTTTCTTCTCAAGTACCTCAGGTCAAAGAAAGACCGGTGTCAGTGGCTTTAAAAGCCTAATAAAGTCTTTCATCCATAGACCTGCTCGCTGGCGCAAAGTCAGGGAAAACAAACTAAGTCATCGAGTGTTGTTCAAACTGTCAGATCCTTTTCAGCACGCTCTTCCTGCCAGCCTGTTCGCCTGTGTTTGGGGGCTGGGATGGGGAGACTGGGAGGGGGAGAAAGGGAAAAAAAAAAGAAAAAAAAAAAAACCTGATGGCAGAGAGCCCACGGAACAGCTGGCGCCTTTCCAACCACCCCCCTCCCCCCCACCAGTTCCAGCCTGTGCTGTGGGCACAGGCGCCTGCCGAGCTGCTCTGCCACAAAACCCCTTCCCGACAACTTTGCTCACAAGTGCCACCCCGCTCCCAGCTTGGCACCCCGCGTCCCCACCGCCGCCTCCCAACTCTGGATGGCTTCCAGCACTTCCGAGCCCATTTAACCGCTCCCTTTTGTTGAGCGGTGCTAAGCCTTGATCTGATTTTATCGACTCCGCTGTGCCAAGAGGAGGAGGATGCTGAGGGGTTCAGAGGATCCTGCAATGAGCTGAAAAGCTGCAGGAGCCCTTCAGCCTTCAGGAAGGGCTTTGCCCACTCGGCAGCAGCCCCGGAGGAGGGCGCGTGCCGCTCATGAGACCACACAGGATGGCTTCCACTTGCCTTTGTGCATGCTTCTCCCGTTAAAAACTTCATTATTGGCATGTTTGGGAGCTGAAAGTCAGTGCCATGGCTGGCTGGCACTGTTCTTATTGGGTAAATAGTTCTTTGTGCTGTGCCTGTTTGGTGCTGCTATGCCCAGGAGGAGTGCAGCAGGGGTGAGGGCAGGAGCGGGACCTCTGCTCTGAGCACAGTGCTCATCTGCCAGGGAGCTGTTCTGCTCATGGTAAAGCCAGCATGGTTACACAAACTCTATCCTTTTAAAATACATTTCTCTTTTCCATAAAGCAGGCAGAGCTGCCTGCATTTAGAGCTAATTCCTATTCCTTTGTACAGAGCAGCATTTGGATGCCCTCTTAAGGATGCTCGGTTTGAAAGCTTGTGTATCAACATCCCTCGCTCACAGCTCCAGCCAATTTCCCAGCATCGGTGGCAGAAGGGGCCAGGAAGGCAACATGGCAGCCACCCTTACCGACCTGGAACCAGCCTTTCCCCACCGAGATCACCAGCCATAGGGAAGAGAAGTACTCACACCATACCCGTCATCCCATCAGTCCTGTGCTGCTGAACTGGGAAAGGATGTAAGCATCTCTATAACTGCTATACATCTAGATGGATAAGAATGGTTTCTGGTCTGTGGCAGTTTGCACCAGTCAAGGCTCTGCCCTCACATACTCAGCCTCCTGCTGGGCAGTCACTGGCACATTTTTAACTTTCCCACTCTGGCTCTGTCCTCCTCTGCTTTTCATTTCCCACCAAAGAAAAAAATAAAGGAAGCAATGAAGTGGTCAGCAGAAGAAGGAGTGTGTTCAAGACAGATCCTATCCAAAAGCCTGTACAGATACAGAGATTTGGTGATATCAAAAATAGCGCAGCCTGAAACAGTGTCACAGAAAAACAAATTACACACAGACAATATCCAAGCAACTGTCTTTGGCCCAAAGCAGTCAGATATCTTTGGTATCCTGCAGCTCCATGGAGGATAACAGGCAGTTGAGTGCGAGTGCTGAAGATCACGTTAGCCCTACTGGATTATTCAGGTCATGCTAAACAACAAATTCAGCGGATTAAAAGAGCCCTCGTTCCTGCTGTGCAGTTATAACAGTCTGCAAGTTACACTGAGGGCTGGGGATGCTATGGACGTTGCATGTCTTGTGCAGCACTTTATAGTCAGACAAGCTCAGCAAGGGGCATTTGCCTTCCTAAAAACTACCATTGACCCATTCCTGCTTAGGAACATTGAGAAACCAATGGGCTCGCCCAGCAGCTCTGTGAAAATCTCTTTGCCAAGCCATGCAGAACTCACTTTTGTGTCTGCAGTGTATCAGCATTGTATTACCATGACAAAACCAAATTACTGCCATTGAGGATAGCCTTTGCGAGCACAACAGTCCTTCTATAGTAATATACTTGTGTGCACAAATGATGGCACAATGGAGTGGATGTGTAACTGCTAGAGGACCGCTGGGGTAGCAGCACAGTGCTTCAGCCTTCCTTGTCTTACCCGAGTCACTCTGCACGCAGGTGTGAGTGCAAGGCTCTGTGGTGCAGGACGCGGTGATGCAAAGTCCCACCCCTTCACAGGGAGCAGAGCTGGGGTCTCCTCTCTTCCCCTCTGCCCATGCTGGGTAACTTGCAGGAACGAAATGCAGTCAAGACTTTTACTTTTGTCAAAACAGGTAGAAATTAGGCAACAGGCTTGGAAAATATGATGGGAACTGATAGACAGACACATCTACACACTGCGTGGAAGGGTGCAGAGCTGCTTTCCTGCAAACTTGGCTGCAAATGAAACCGGTCAGCCCTGAGTCAGTCAGGAAATGAACATGAGCCCATCCTTGTACACTCAGAGAGCTCCTCAGTTAGCAACACAAGGAGAGGGATGTAGTTCAGAGCAAAGAGCTCAGCCATTCATGAGGATTCCAGAGGACAGTTCCTACTGAATCAACCTCAAGCAGCAGCTCCACGGCAGCTTTGGCCTCCCAGCATGGCTCAGGTCGCACAGCAGCCCATAAAGGCACAGAGGCAGGAGCACCACCCACCCATGGTCACTGCCTTACTTACCAGTGTGTAAAGTCAGGATACAATGACAATTTAAGACATGCAGCTAAAAATGTCTCCAACAAATCTAAGTGTTACTTTGCGTGGCACAATGATGCTGGCACACTGATGCCCAACAGTGTGATCAAGGCTTTGTCGCAAAAGTTTGCAGATGCTCCTGGGTATTTTTTTCAGCTGCAAGACATCAACTGTGAGCTCCCACAAAGGGCTCCTTGGAGGTGGGAGATGGCAAAGCTGAACATCCCTCACCGGCGGATCACTGAGCAGATGGGAAACCACAGCGAGGGGCTGCCACGAGTTTGCTGTTTCTTTAAGTCGCTGATGGATTCACACATGATGCAAGCAGACACAGCGCAGCGCCTGCATCTTCCTGCATCAGTGATTCTGCAAATACAGATCTTCCCACCCTCCTTTTCCCCCTTCCAAAGCCCAGGCAGATATTTGTCTGCAACTGGATACAATCGCGCTCTGCACACAAGCCCAGCAAAACAAAACATCCCATTTTCAGCTCACAGAGCTGCCCTGGCAGAAATAAATATTATTTTGTTTGTTGGGGATTTTCTTCCTCATTGCTGCCGTTTTGTTTTCTGAAATCACGGTTCTGCCGAGCAATTTAACAAAACCTATTCTTCCTGATGCAAGACTTCACAGCTAGCTGCAAAGTAGCCGGGTCCTCATTAACAAATCCAGCCCCTCCAAACCAATAGCCAAACCTCAGCCTCCAGAGAACTTCCTAAATCAATACATACAAGACATGCACTCGGGCTCCTGCCAGGCTGGAGGGAAGGCACCAAACACTGATTGCTGAAGCACTGCTGTGGTTTGTGAGCAGTGGAAAACTCCTTTGGTTTTGGCTCTGCTTGGAGCATGGCTGAATTTGGGACAGAGCGAGCCACTCATTGCTCCCAAACCCATGTTAGCATCCTTTTAAAGACACCCAAGACACTGACAACTTCAGAATGAAGAAAACCATCAATTCTTACCTTGGGTTTTGTCTTGAGGGTTCTTTTTCCCAGCAGGGACAACTTTCCAGGGATTTTTGTAGCTAGGAAAAAAAAGAAGATATGGCAAGGAGAAATCAAAGGAAGGAATCACGGCAGCATGTCATTTTTTTAAAGTTCTGCTTGTTTTATGGATTATTTTGACTTTTCCCTAGCATCACAGGTGATCAGACTATAAATCATTATAAATTGATCCTCATCTTCATTGGTATAAATCATTATAAATTGATCCTCATCTTCACTGCAAAACATTCATGCTCTGATCCGAAGTCACTTGTGGTTCCTCCTCTTCCCTATCATTCACTGTATTCAAAAGTGATGGTGTTGCCCGTGCTGCTCTTGGACACCTCGTCATGACCACCTGGGTGGTTTATCACCAAACTTATGGCATGAATTCCTGCTCCCCAACCAGACAATTGCAACAACTCAGGACTAACAAATCAATTTCCACTAGCCTAACTCCTAGGGCAATCACTCATAGAAACCAGGGCAAATTTATCCAAAACTTTTGAACTACTCCAATCAAATTTAAGCACACACTGAAGGAGCTGTGGAGCCCTGACCTTCCTCCCATGCATCACACAGTCACCAACATCAGCCCAAATACATTCAAACCAAAAGAAAGCACTAAGAAGAGACATCAAGCCTATGACGGAGGGGCAGTGTGACAACGCTCAGCGTATGGGACCATTCCACATACAGAATTATGGGATTGTGCCTTCTCAGTGGCCACCTACAGCTCTCAGAGAGCTTAACCAGATGGACGCAGAGACTCTGTTCTGAGATTTGAAACAACAAAATAAGATCATATAGATAAGTGCCCTAATCACCAAACACTCCATTTAATTTTGGTGCTATTTGGTATCAAGGGAATATAAAGTTTGCTGCCTCCTGTGCTGCAGTACAAAGCAGCTCCAGATATCCTTACGTTTTTAGCGTGACAGCAAACCATCCTCCCATTGGCCCTGAAGACCATTCACGTGGGCACAGGGAGGGCAGAAGCACGGCTCTGCTCCTCTTTTTCTTTTCTGGCCTTTGAAATAAAGCGGATCCTCCTGCATGTGCTTTCATTAAACCATGTCCCCGCACCGTGAGCTCAAAATGACACTTTTGAATAATTTAAGATAACGATAATAGAAACATTAAAAAAACTCTTGTAGAGACCAAACCCGATTCCTTTCACAGCTTCTGAATTAGTTTTTCGCTTGTAGCCACTTCTGCTCTATCTTAAGAGCTATATAAAAGCACGAGAGAAGGGAGAATTAGGAAATTACTAATGCTTTTTTTTTTTTTTTTTTTTTTTTTAAGCACCTATTGCTTAATCTCCCGTGGTTCTATTGCTGGATTCCTGCACAGCTTTCATCTTCCCTCCAAGTATTCCGCAGGGCATTGGCGACCTGCAGCCCAACAGGTATGGCTGTGCCTGGGCCTCAACCTGCAGTTGTTGGGTTCTGTTGTTGTGCTGGGGATGTCTGCCTCTCTCAGCTGAGCCCATCGGCCCTTCCTAAATACCTGGAACATCCAGGAGATCGTGGAGATGATCCCACTGGGAACCTGTGGCTATGTACACCACTATGGGACCACAGCTTCGAGCAACAATGGATGGGGCCGTTCAGCTCCAAGCACCGATGGATGGGGCAGCTCGTTTCCAGAATGGAAACTCCACTCAGTGTGAATGACGAGTTCCTATAGCTGCTTCATGCTGGGGCTTCGGGGGATTGCGGTGCTGAGTGGCATTTCTCCTCCCTTCAGACGGGTTCGGAGATAACTGCACAACCAGAGGGCTGCTGAATTACGCTGGGTTTTTCCCCCGACGAAAAAAAAAAGCGCAAAGCCCATACCCCGAACCCCATCTCGAGCCGAGGAGGAGGAGGAGACCCCGCAGCCCCCTCCCACGGCGCGGGGACACAATGGGAGCCACGCACGCCGCCCGCCCATCCAATCTCCCGGCCATACATCCACCCCTCACGCCCCACAAAGGCACGTTGCCGCCGCTAAGCCTATGGATTACTGGCTCAGGCCCTTACAAAACCCCTCTGTTGCCACGGCAACGGGCCAGGGGTTGCTATGGCATCCCGGAGGCAGCCGCGGGCCAATCCCCGCAGCCCCGGTGCGGTGCGGGCGGACGACGGCCTGGTGCGGTTCGCACCCAACCTGGGCTGGGTGGAGGAGCCGTTCACCGAGCTCCTCGCCACCCGGCTCGACCGGCCGGTCTCGACCGCCAACGACGCCAACCTCGGGGTCCTCGCCGAGCACATCCGCGGTGCCGCCGTCGGTTACTCCGAGGTCGCCTACCTCAACGCCAGCGTCGGTATCGGTGGCGGCT
>JAOWBP010052998.1:0-11928 GCA_028571105.1 Tragopan temminckii
GAAAGATGTTAAGACAAATCCTTGTCTTCATTAGCAGCATCTGCATCGAAGACCATCCTGTCTACAATCCCCTAAAGTAATCTGCCATTACTATTTCTGTCAAGCACATGGGGACAGCTCTTACAGTTTTCCTATTCTTTGTTTTATTTTTCTCCAAAAAACTGTCGTAACATAATGGTAACATATGGCATTCAGCTATAGACAATGCTAGTAATAATAAAAAGGAGAAAGCCAAGTACGCTCAGATGATAGACTTTCATCATGCAGAAGAAGGGAATGATGGCAAACACAATGTCAGGCTGACATCTTTGCCCAGCGTTGGCCCTACTCTACCACTAAGGAACTGCCTAGGGATTACTGGACTGTATCTGATCCCCCTTACACTCTCACTAAGCTGTTTTCTCCTCCTTTGGTAAGAAGGCTATGGGATGGACCTTGGCTAATAAGGTCCCTGCCCTGTCAGCCCAGATAACCCCCATGGCTCTCAGCACACTGACAGCATTCCAGATTAAAACCATGATACAGAAAGGCACTATATTAAAGGGTGAATTATGACTTAGCTAACCCATAACGTTCTCTAATACTTTCTTCTTAGAAAGGACCCGTAGTATCAAGGACTATGAATGCACAGCACACTGTGAACCCAGAATCACAACAGCATTAACTTTTATTTCCTTTAACTGTTTATTTCTCTTCCACTTTCTCCAGTTCACTGACTTTGACACAGTTGAAGTACTTTTGCTAGAAATGCAGAAACTAATGACAGAACGCTTTTAATCAATTTTTATTTCACTCTGATTTCAACTGAGAAAAACAGTGAAGTTGTAACAAAGAAGTAATTGAATACTTGATCATGAACTGCTAAGTGTTCTTACTAAAATGTGTGGAAGTGAGGCAGGACATCACTGATTTCAGAAAGACAATTATCTTAAACTTCATATAATTGTCAAGGCATTCTCATTTACATTTCAAACACTGCGTAAAATGTAGAGGTCTTCCTCTGGCAAGTACAATATGGCTGTGCGCCTAACAAATCATCTGTATTTTCGGCCTTCCTGAGCAGAAACAAGTACTTCTATGGATTACATGAATGATTATATACACATGTGATAAACTTATTTACAAGAACATCAGTCTTAAGTGTCAAGTTGAACTTAAGACCAAACCTATCACACTTTTGTAAACTGCTATTAAATCTGTACAGTTCACTGCAGTCACATTAAAGCACTGAAAGTATTACTGAAATCATTGATCTGACAACAGACTAAGCCAAACTCATCTGCTCTCAGATTTACCAAGGAGATGCAAGTAATTCCCAAAGCAAAAAACATACCACTCACCAGAAAAACACAATCATTTATTTAAATTTCAAGAGACTTGGTAATCATTGAAGTGTTTGTACAAAGTTTCTTCTTCCACTTCCTCTCATGACTTCCATATTAAAAAGACTAAAAAGAACATACTAGGTTTTTACTTTTTTAAAAGAAGTTGAACGTTTTTCCCCCTTTAGTAATATTAGCAAATATTTGTCCAGATAGATAATCCAGCAGCACTGTAACAGTTATTCCATGTGACAAAATCAGCAGATATCAGTTTCACATCTAGTGAGAAAGCTGGACTATGGAGAACAAGGAATTAAATCACATTTTACGTTAGCATTATTAATTCACGAAGTCTTTCTGCCATGGACATTTATGGATTTGTGGACATGAAAATGAAAAAAAAATCTTTCTATCCTTGGATTTTTTTTTTTTTCCCATCATAAGTAACCTTTTCTTCCAGAAAGCAAAAATTCTTTGTGAAAAATTAATGTGCATGGAAAACTTACTCTTGTGCCGAAACCAGCTCTCTGTGATAAAGCATCACATATCCAGAAGACCCTGTAAAGTTTAAGAATCTCATAATATGAATACAAAAGAACCCTCTACAAGATACATGGAATATACTAGATGCACAGTTATTTTAGACAGCAGCAATATCTTAGGAGTAAAGATGAACATTGCACTGTAGTTTTAGGTGACAACACCAAGTGCTTAGTCAGCACTTCGAAGTAAAGTCTTACAGACCTTGAGGCCATGATTTGATCATAATTTACACATGAAATAAGATCTAATCACCACAACACCAAAAAAATAGATACTGCTCACTATTTTTTCACTCAGTTGCCAATCCTATGGGGTTTATTCTCACTGCATCTTTTCCTCATTCATAAAACAGTTATTTCAGATGTGTAATTTGTTGTTCCTTATTTATAGTAAGAGTTTTAAAAAGTAGTTTTCTTTCCATTCAGCCTAGCAGTAATCTCTTCCTTTCCAACTTTCTGGCAATGTCCAGTAGCACTGCATTTAATCCAGTATCAGAAGTCAATTCACAACTATGCAACCAGGCTTTTACTCTAGTAATAAATTCCATTTTCTACTTTATTTTCATATTAAAATTGTGCACTACACGCATAGCAGCTAGATAATAGATTTGCAGTTCATCATGTCACAATTTCCAAGAAAGCACAGCTGAAAATATACAGTTGACACTGGAAAACTTATTCTTAGTGCGATTAACAGAAGAAACTGTCAGATGTGAAACTTTTCTGACTTCAGTCATGAAGTTCAGTAATACAGAGATTACCATCTTTATTATAAAAAGAAGTCCAGAGCTGTGCTCAGCACAAGCAAGGAACAATAAGAAAGATGACTGCTCAGTGGGTTTTCTCCTCTCAAAAGCCCTCAGAATGAAGTAGCAGAGTATGCTGTCATGCCTCAGCTTCCCTTCATCTTCATCCTTAACCCATCCTCAACCACTCTTTGTTCAGCTCCTCCTGATAGTGTGGTTCACCAATGAATGAAACAGCAATTCTTATTTCTGCACCTTAAGACAGAGCTGCTTTGTACTGCTTTTTAGATCCTAATAAGCACAGAGAATTCCTACATCTGCCTAAAGTAAATGCTGAAGTTCTGAGTCAACAACTATTTCTAGATCTCTGTGACAAAATAAGCCAGTCAGAAATTCCCTGCAGACAAGTCCCAGGGCCTATCAAGGTTAGTTTTCTTAGAGAAAAAGTCCCTTCATCTCCACCAAGGACCACTCCAAACATCACTAATCTTTGCCAAATGTTTGCCACTGAGATCTCCCAGACATTTCTCTGAGGAAACTACCAAGCAGCTGCCAAAAATTTGACATTTGCAGAAATACATTATGTTAAAAGCCCTAAAAGAATTCTGGTCAGTCAATAATTGCTGGCCACAGCTTAAGCCATCCCTGTGGTTTAATGCTTAGGAAATCTATTTACTCTAGTTTTCAAAGGGTTATGAAAATATGATCTGAATAATTCATCTCCTCTGAACTCTTTCTCAAATTTTGAGGCAGCATTTAATTTCATCACAAGAAAAAAAACACTGAAACCTGGAATTATGCAACTGTTATGTCAAATCAGCTTAGATGGAGTTCCTATGAAATGTGATGAGCACAAAGCACTTTGCAAGACTGAAGTATAATTTTTGAAAGGCATAAGTAGGAATCAAGTGTCAAACTTGATTTATGGTGCAATTTCAATGCTTCTGTTTCTTTTTTTCCCAGAATAGGGACTGCATAAGTGTTTAACTCAAGTATCAGTAAGACCAGTAGATACCACAGGATTTCTTTCCTCTTTGCTTGGAGAAGGTTTTGCAGATCTAAAGGCCCTGAGTCAGGGAGGTACTAGGAAAATCCCATTATGTAAGGTTCACTGCTGCTTGTCTTGCTCCATCAGGGCACTAACATGAAAGTAGTTTTGCTTTTAGGGATGATAAATAGAAAATGAGAAAGCTACTCATTTTGTATACAAAGAGGAAAAGCCATTTGTACATATTCCTAAGCAACAAGTGCAGTTTGCTGCTAAACAAAGTAGCACTATATTTTCTACAGTGGCAGGAGGAATAATGATTTTGTCATAGGAAGAACAATTTGGAAAACAGGAACACATTACTCTGAGCAATACAATTATTTTTTTATATATATAACAATGCATGCTCTTCGAAATACAAATATTGATGTTTAAAATGAGAGGAATATTAAGAGGAAAATTACAAATAATTGCAGAGTGATTTTGCTATTTATACTCAGAACACAAACAGAAAAACATTTGAAAGCAACAACGTATGTTGACATAGCATATCATAGTGTATCAGAAACAAGAAACATGATTTTAAGCTTGTGTCAAGCTTTTTTATTGAACATACAGTGAAGATAGTTACCTTAATTGCTAGCACATTCAAGTCACACATGCCTTGAAGCCTTTTAGCATGAGGTACACAAGAAACTATTCAACAGATTTTTTAGAGAATAACAAGCTGCAATATTACCATTCACTTTAGACTTTTGAGTTGTCTACGTAAACCTGTTGCTCAGACAGATCCAGTAACCAATCTCTCTAATCAAACCAAATTATTAAAGATTCACTGTCATTTGATGTACTAAGTGTCTCAACTGCAACACGAAGCTCAGTGGTTTTCACCTGAGATGAGGATAACAAATCCAGATTCTATTCTTTCTGTCACAGGCACTGGAAACTGAAACATGTTGACTTGACAATTACTAGGACTGTATAAGGTAACACAACAGACAGCTGCTATGAAATCAGTAATAGCTCACACGCAGCTCTGGATAGTAGAAATGGATTTTCTCATATTCAAGTTCTATTTGTATTGATCAGATACCCAGAAGGAAAAAAATGAACATATGGATGGATGAACTTAAGCAACAAGCCAGTTTTCTTATCTCACCAATGAAATACTTGTCACATGCTTTGTCTTCCTAGTAATTGCCATTTTATAAACCCAGAAAGGCACTACAGAGTTCCTGTAACGTAATCAATGCTGCGAGGCAGGTTGTCTCTGGCTTACCCAACAATGTTCACATCAGTTCTGTATCATTTCAATTTTTTTTCCCAAAGTGCTTATTTCAAAACCATATAAAAAAGAAATTCCTACTATTCTTTATTTTTTGTTGTTGTTGCCCTCTCCCCCAAAAGATGAACAGTCCACCAGTTTGGACTGATAGCCCTGGAACTGGCCTATTTATCAATTCTTTGAAGGGAAATAGAGCAGAGTAAACAGTAAGAACATTCTCTTGCTACTAAATATTAACATTCCTGAAGTCCAACTTCAAATTCAAAATACTATCTTTCTCATCCACCAAACAGAAAGAACATGAAGTAACAGAATCCTGGAAAAATGGTTTGTTGCATCAAAAGAGACAGGACAGTATCAAAAACATTAGATCACCTTTGCAGTGTCTTGAAAAGCCTGGGAAGAAGAGGAAGAGAGAATCAGTTGCCCGATTAGCAGAAAACAGTATTTGCCCTTTCCTTTGCAGCATACTCTGATTTGTCTGACCAGATGGGGCCAGATGTTGGAATGACTTTTCTACCATATTATTCCCAGAACCTAAAAATTTCTCTGAAGATATTCCGAGCTATCTATTTCTCAAGTAAGTAGGAAGATACTAATCAGTATGAGGTGTGCCACCAGGGGTTTCAAAAGAATAGTAACAATTTTATGAAGAAATCATAGAAAAGAATCATAGATTGGAAGGGACCCACAAGGATCATCCAAGACCAACTCCTGGCTCCACAAAGAACCACTCCCCAGTGCTTAAAACCTACGTCTGAGAGCATTGTCCAAATGCTCCTTGAACTTTGGCAGTGTGGGGTTGTTACCACTGCCCTGGTGAGCCTGTTTCAGGGCTCAACCACCCTCTGGTGAAGAACCTTTTCCTAACACCCCACATGACCCTCTCCTGACACAGCTCCATGCCATTCCTTCAGGTCCTGTCACCACCATCACCAGAAAGCAGATCTCACCACTGTCCCTCCAATTCCCTTGTGAGGAGCTGTCTCTTTGTACGAGCAGGTCAAGAGGTCCAAAGGACTATGGAAAACATAATGGAGCAGCCATATCACAACACAGATATTATAACAATGGTTGCAGATCTTTGATTACATGTCATATACCCACTTATGTTTTCATATATAGCTTTTTGCAGTATTTTACAGTTTCTGATACAACAAGGCTAAAAAAGATTGGGTGATGAGAAAGATTGATATGGAAATTTAAAAATATTAAACCTTATCCCTTGTCCCTGACAAAGCAAAATGCTAATATGTATAGCATTTAATAGGAAATGCTAACTTCACTGAACATCTTTTAAGAGAGAATATGCTGAAGTCTGCAATCTTTTTGTGGTAACTGAAAATGCATACAGAAAGGAATAACAAAACAGATCAATGGAGAGTTCAAGTATATAATCTAGAAAGGATGGAAGCTGACATGCTTCACATCACCTATACCTTTTCTTCCTGTCCCCTTTCAAATAAAAGGACATAGGCTAGTGACTTCAGATTCATCACAAGCTTGCGCTGCTGCTGTATAACAGTTTCAGACTCACACTATACACCAGCTTCTGACTGTGTATCCTTAACCTGTCAATACTGAAGCCAGGAAAACACTCTTTGTAAGGTGACTTCATGACAGCTTATTGACCATCAATTCTTATGTTTGTAGGAGGTCTAGTATTTTGAATTCTACATTGTTTACTCGTGAAATACATCACTGTACTTATAAAGTACTTTCATTTGTTCCAAACCACTACAAATTCTGTTACTAATTCTTGACTAATTCACAGTAACTTCATTCATATGAAAATACATGACTTCTTTATGATTATGCAATAGTTCCACATTTCAAACATACCTAGTTGTCTGAATGATTTACGATGCATTTTATTCCTTAGCTTGCAATGACTATGGTTACATATGCTAGGGAATTCAATTTAATTACAGCATGCCTATTATGCTCAGGGCAAACCTGTTAAAAGCCTGTACTATGTTTATCCTAAAGATTTCTGCCATGCTTTCACCTTTACAGTAGCCTTCTAGTCAAGAACTATTGAATTTCTGCTGTATATTTTTAATTGGAATATTATAATAATCCTGTTCTGTGCATTGATTATAATGCTTATTGGTCATTGTTATTTCCTCTTGGGTAGTCTGCCAAATTCAGCATTATAAAAATGGCAGCAATTAATTCAGCTGCCAAGTTTTTTAGTGTCTTTTTTTAACATAAACTGTATGTCATTTATACAGAGCTAAATTCATACATCTTTTCATATAGGTTCAATAGACACCAAGCCCTATTTAACATTAAGCTAAACATTAATAAGATTATTTTTGTCTGTATTAGTATTTACCACAATTCTTATTGAAAAATAGCGTTATTAGATCCCCTTTTCCACATACAGCCTTAATAGAGCCAGGTTATATAGAGTCCTCATTTAAGTCCTTTGGTAAGACTACAGTTTCACACTAAGAGGTGACAATGACAGCAGCAGGAGACAGTTCATGATTTCTTATCCATTGATTATATTCACATATCTGCAAGACGAGAGATGTCATTATGTCATATAGAAGTTAATCTACACTTCAGTAGTTGTGGTGTTTGGGGCACGTGGGAGGTAGTGAGGAAGGAATTTTTTGTGGCATAGACTTAAACCCCAAACTAGACCATAATAAAATTCCAAGCTGAACATCCACAAAGAAGAGTTATTATGGCAGTACTGGCATGGCCACAGGTAGAAACAGGCAAATGTTTTAAGTACTAGAATTAACAGCTATTTTCCCCTCTTCCTCCAAAGAGGAGAAAGAAAACAGACCTAATGTTTAAAAGGCAGATATTTCATTTAGGATACCATGTGAAAGATTCAAATACTGTGACAGCAGTTGTACAAAAACCTAAAGAAAATTTCTCAAGCAGTCAAGCTCCGTGTTGCTTATTAAGCAAACCATTTCCAAATATACTCAGAACTTCAAACGCATCTTTGCTCTTAACATTCACTTTCAAGATTTATAGGCACACTCACTGTGCCTGACATAAATGCTTTTGCACACATTATGCTTGCAAAATCTTGTAACAGGCATGCAAATTGATATTTATTCACTCAAAGACAGTAACTATACTTATGAGTACTGCTTCTGCAGTTACACTAGTTTATCCATTAAAGTTTTCTTTCAAACTCTTTTCCAAAAAGCATTCAGAGAACATGTATAGGTTTCTGTTGTTGCCAATATTAAGTATTAGAAGATACAGCTCTTTATCATTAAGTACCTGGTTACACTTATTTATACTTTTACATGAGTACAATCAGACTCTGTAGTCAATGAGACTCTTACCCAGACAATGACAAAAGCTGTATCAAGTACTGCATCTCACTTAGTCTATGCCTTCAGCACTGTAGCAATGACTATCAGTGGGGGTGTTAGGAAGATAAATTAGTTTAAGATTGATAAGCACTGATACATGAATTCTTTAGAAAACAAAGATTGCTTTTAACCAACAAGCATTTAGTCAGGAACAATAACAGGAGGCATTATTTCCTCCCACTACATTTAAATCAAAACAACTTTTTGCTAATATTACAACTCTCATTCTGAATCCATTCGTAACAACACTGCATTTTTCCAAAAAAGAGCAGTAGATGCACTTCTAGTCTTTAAAAAAGGTAACACAAACACATGCCAATGATCTATTTAATATTGATAAAATTAAGAAAACAATCGAAAAATATGATTATATTATGGTTTAGTACAGAAATCACAACTACAGTAAATGTGCAGTTATTTTATAAGACAGAAGATCTTACAAGATTTTCTTGTTTAGCTTCTCCTCTTACATAAAGCTAAAATCACTGCTATCATTCTGCTAAAGAACTATTAGAATAAGGCTGTTGATACAGTATAAAAAATTGGTCAAATATTTTGCTAACTTTCCATTATACATTAAAAAACAGTTACTCCATGTGTTAACTTTGTAAAATCAAGTTTAGCTATGCTCTGCTTTCATGTATTTTCAGACTTCAGCAGATGACTCTGTAGATAAAATATCTACTAATAATTAACATGGCATTTGTTCCATTTCAGAACTGACTGTTCAGAAACAAAACAAACCCTAGAATTCTTCACCTATGCTTCCACACACTGCTGTTTAGTCCTTGCTAATTTGAAGTCAGAACACCATTCAAAATAAGTCTTACTATCTACCATACATATTCATTTCAAACTGTACTACATATATCAAAAAGATACAGCCAAAAATGTCTTTGTAGTGGGAAATGGGAGGCCTTCACCTTGCAAGAAAAAAGAACTAGCTCATCTATATTATCAAGAGATAAAGACATTTACTCTTACATAATTAAAAGATAACCCATGTTAAACTCAGAACAAAAGGTAACTGTTAATTTCCATCACAGCATAGAAAGATAAAAGGGCATCAAGTATGTCTAAGAGGGTTTTCAGATAGATGTACCGAAAAATTACATAGGAAATGTTGACTAAGCTTAATTTATACTCTGCAGTTATTCCATATTGCAAAGCTAAGGCTAAGCCACAAAGGTCATTACCCATGTGAACTTGTACAAAGGTGGGATGACCTTACGATTTAAGTACATATTCATTCTCATTCCAAAATTAAGTGGAAATGCTCACGTTCCTGATATCTTTGAACTTTTTATTTCTTCCTCAACTTCGTGAAGAATGTAGCTGAAACAGTGATGAGTGGCAGTTTACTTTCCTTCATTCATACCCTACTGACACTCTGCAAGTGCTGTTACTTCGAATTATCTTATTAAATCTTTCACACTTGGTTCAAGAAACCTCAGGACAAGATGTGTGGAAAGAAGCACCATCCTGAGGTACCCTGTGTTCAAATATAATATTCATGGTTGGGAAAGAAGACATCGTTATCATATTAGAGAACCTTCAAATAAAGAGAAACAAGCTTCTAATTTTTGAATTTGTCTTATGTTGTTCTGTGCTATTCCCTGAAGCAAATTAAGTTTTGGGTTCCATGCCTTTTTGCCAAGTCATAGTGCTGTGGCCTATTTTATTAGCTTTCCTTCTCTTTTTCTTCTCCTCTTACTTCTATTCTTAGATTATAAAATATCAAATTCATCTTTATTTACATAGGACAGATTTTGTTCCCTTATAAACCTGTAAAACAAAGACATGCTTGTATTGTTATGCTTAAACCAGTTAGTCAAAGCCTCAGAAGACAAATTTTAGTCATAGTTTCAGCAATAGCAGACAATGAAGACTGTTCATAGTAACTCATCTTTACTATGGGAAAAAAAATATTGCCAGCAATGCACTATCCTTTTGTCCTGATCACTTAGGAGAGGCTTGATGGGAAAGAGAATTGGAATGCTTCAATTAAATTTTTTCTATAAAAGATTTTGTTGTTGTTGTTCTGTGAACACTAAGAAACGTTCTTGCGCTTTGACGTCCTAATGCAATATTTCAATTCCCTTCTAGTTCCCAATGGAATCAAGTTCATTCTGCAAGGCAACTCCAGCACATGAAAAGAGATGAATATTGCAAATACCATGTACAGTCCAAAGATACTGACATGTTGCTTAGCCTATGAAAGTATATAGAGACAATTTTTTCCCCCACAGTAGGGGTCACTAATTTGCACCTGTATGCTCAGTTATCCTTTACACAAAATAGATGAGAATTTTTTTAAAAAACACCCTTTTGAATGAGTCTTTTCTAAAAGAGTCATAACAGGTTCAGGATATGTGACTGACAGAAGTATTTGTTAAAATTGCACTGATCTCACCCTATAAGACAGCTAGAACAGGGCTAGAACTGAATAAGAGCCATAGAAAACCAGACTCCTAGGAGAAGAGTTGCATTTAAAAGGTATCCACCATTTCTTGCAGTTATAAACTGAGAAACTCTGGACACTTGTAGGAGGATATAAAATAAAAATTTAGAGAGGACTTAAACAGAGCATTATTAATTTATGACATCAGAGGATTAAACCAAATATCTCTATCAGCACATTTAGACATTTGTACTGCTCTAAAAAGTCACAGTACTCTGATATTACAGAAAATTGCAAAAAACACTTAATCCTAGTTATCCAGAAAGATATCATAAAATTATAGCGCTAGCAGTGCTAAAAAAACTACAGGACTGACCCCACACTGTTTCCAAAGATCCTTATGATCACTTGAGGCCACCTGACTGCATTTTCAACATTCTCATATTTGAAAGCAGAGAATGTTGACAATAAAAAGGAGCACTACAAGACATTTTGCATTACCTAACACATCCTCGGTCATACGTGCATCTGACAGAGCTCACTGGAGATAACTTCCAAAGATGTTCATCAAGATTCCTAATCAAGCATCATACATTCGAATGTATGTATTACATATTCATTCCATTAACTCTACCTGCAATTCTCATTTGACATACACTTGATAATTCATTTTAATTTATAAATTTGAAAACATTTTGAACTTCTCATGCAGTTTAGAGGACAAAAAATGGTCTGATGAGTCAACTTCTCAACAATAGTTTCCTTCTTCTCTCTAGGTACTGAAAGGAACCCATACTATCACTTCAATGTTCTTGTTAGTATATCATGCTTCCTCAGAATGCAGCAGTGTCTTGAAGAGGTGACATATGATTATTCTATCCTCAAACAACAATTATAATGGTCCACAAGTTTCATGTTTCTGTATTTCAACCATTTTTGCTAAAGGTTTATACCTCCTAATACAAGGTAAGACAACAGTAGAACAAAAATGGAAAAAGCATGCTGTTGTTCTAGCAAGGACATTGCTCATATCAGAAATACAGAAATAAAGGCATTTACCATAGAATTTTCAGCTACTCTCTGTTGACCATTCTCAATTAAAGAGGAAAAACTTCAGAAAATGATCTTTCAAACCTTGCATATTGATTTCACTGGCTACAATCTATCTAGTATATAATTCCTTTATAGAAGAAATACTGACTTAGAGCATATCACTGCTACCAGCAGTATTAGACTTGTTCTAGTGCTAGATCACTAACATTAATGGTTTCGTTGACAGTGAGTAACAGGTGAGGGT
>JAOWBP010052999.1:0-11924 GCA_028571105.1 Tragopan temminckii
ATTGGATGGTCAGTTTGCTGGTTGGTTGGTCTAGTTGCCATAACTATTTGCTTGGATGATTTTGTCGTAGTCTCTCTCTCTCTTTTTCTCTCTTTCTGGTCATCTCGAAACAAAAAACGGAAATCAGTTCAAATTGAACCAAAATGCTGCAAAAACAACAACAACAAGAACCAAAAGGGAAGACGAAAGCTTAAAAAATAATCATATATAACAATAATAATAACGGAAGCATATCAAATTCTTCTTTTTTGTCTCTGTGTGCCAGTGCTGTACGTTATATACGGTTCCCAATATAATAAAATATAAAACCAAGCAAACGATCAAGGAATTTTCATCATCATCCATTCGTTCCATTCATTTTTTGCTCTTTTTTTGGTTGTCGTTCCACACTGAGACCAATATTATTATTATGGAATATTATATAAAAAATATATGATCAAAAACAGAAAAGGCCAAAATCTCTCTCTCTCTCTCTCTCTCTCTCTCTCTCTCTCTCTTTCTCTGTTCGTCCAACCAAATGACAATCAAATTCAAATTTATCCAGATTAAATTATTTTTTCTCTAGTGTTGTGTTGTTAATATTATATTGTGGAGTAGAGTTCAGACCCCGCCAAGCTGAGCCATGCCAAGCCAAGCAAGCAATATAATCAAAAAAATGGTAAATGATCGCTTTACCAGGCTGGATGGCTGGCTTATATACGTTTTAGTTTGTTCCATGATGATGATGATTTGATACCAGAATCAATGCTGGCTCAATCACTGTTGTTTCACCAAATGTGCATTCAATGTCCAAACCATGAATGCTAGGCCTTAGCCATGAATGTCTAAAATATTATATTTTTTTATATATAAGGAAAAAAACAAAAAGAATTAAGAAGAAAAAATATAGCTCATTGAAGCAAAAAAGATTGATTGAATATAAATATAAATCGATGAGCACACCAGTGCTGGCAAAACTAAAGTCAAAACTCGAAACATCACCCTACAACAACGAACCAACATTTTAGAGCAGAATTTCAGATTCGTTAACTGAATGTTGTGATGTGTTAGTGTGTGTGTGCTGATGTGTGGCAATACAGCTGAATCGTAGAACCGAGAATCTGGTTATATGGTGCTGTATTATTAAACTTAACCATTCAATAATATATCCATGCAGGCACACACATAGCAAACTGCACCATAGTGTATAATTACAAAGTATAATATCATGATGAAAAATATTAAAAAAAATTGTGTTGTAGCTGTTTTTAGAGCATTACACTGTTCATGTCTATGGAATCGTTATGTAACGATTGGCCAATTGAAAAACCAGAAAATATATGAAACTAGAGAAAAAAAATCAAGAAGGAGAAATTTTCGTCCTTACTTGCTGGTCGGTTTCTTTCCTATTTGTGATATATAAAAAAATCCTACGCATACACACATAGACTGTGTTACTGCAACATGGCCAACTTTTCTTGGTGTGCGTATATGATTTATGATAAATCCATGGGCCTTTGAATGTGATGATGAAGAATGAAAATGAATGAATGAATGAATCGCTGCATGGGAAAAACAACGACGACAACGTTTTCTCTATAAAGCACCCGCATCAGAGTCAACCAAAAGAGAGGGAGAGAGAGAGAGAAAGAAAGAAAAATCAAAAGCGTTAGCATCATCAGCAATCAACCAGCAACAGCAGCACCAGAATAGGGGTAAAAGATGGATCCAGAAAAAAAGGGAGAAAAGGGGTATGAGAGAAAGGGTTGCTCATTTGTTCATTCATTCATTTTCATTCCCGTTTTCTTTCTTTTTCTCTGCCATGTGTGATAATGGCTTCAGAACAAAAAAAATAGAAAAGAAGAAAACAAAAAATAAAATAGACGCATTGAATCAAACAAAAAACAACAACAACAACAACAATAAAAAAGCAGGGAAAGATCGATATTTATATGTCGTCGTCGTCAACATTTTCTCAATAATAAAGAATCCAAGAATTTTGGCTGGCAACAACAAGCAATGAAATGAAGCAAGCAAGCAAGCCCAAAAAACAAAATTTTGTTTGGCTTTGGCTTTGTTGAGAACCAAAAAAGAATTCTGCAGATTCTTCTACACTTAAAAACTGTAAGTGGAGAAACAACAGCATAAAGATTAACAACAACAACAACATTCGGCCTGAACAACATAAAAGCACGAAAAACTCCAACACCCTAAAATAATAATAAAAGATATTACATGACAGTCAATAATAATAATAATATTGCTGTAAATTATATAATATAGAACGAGTTGTAAAGCATTATATTTTCATGGTGATGATGATGATTTGACTCTTTCATTCCATTGCACATTTCTTCTCTTTTCATTTCATTCAAATTGAAATTCAATCAATTTAAGCTTTATAGTAGCTGTGGATGGTTGAATGAATTTCGCCTGGTTGATGATGATTTTGGCTGGATATATGGCACAATTGGCTACCAATTGACGTTTGCAACACACCAAGCTAGAATCATCACCATCATCATTGACGACATTGATTGTCATTTTAGTTGTCCAACAATAACCAAACCAAAAAAAAAAGAATATTCTTTAATTCTGTTCGCTTTGATGTCAAATGGTGTCCGTTGAGTGAATGACTAAATGACATTTATTCTCTACAGCTCCGTCATGATTCTGGATCATTCTGGATTGATCTCTCTTTGTGTGTGTGTGCTGCCTTTTCAATAATATAATTTTTTTTCTGGTTCGTCACTGAGCTCGTTGGTAAAGTTAACTTTTTTAAATCGAATTGAGAGACAGCAGCCAGTGCCAAAGCGATTCCATTTATGGATCAAACACAGAACATTTTTTCCTCATACAATCCCGGCCATTCCAGTCCGAAACGAATCAAGTTAGCCCAACCCTAAACAAAACAACCCTCAAACAAAGTCTTACCCTACCACAAAATAGAAAGCCTGTTAGTGTGCATGTGCTTGTGTATTTTTATATTATTAATTTCATTCCATTCACTTTACACACAAAAGAAGATAATTTCTTCTTTTTTTCAGATTCTTTTCTCCCTCTCTCTCTCTCTCTCTCGCTTTTACCGCAACAACAAAAACGTATAGTGTGCCGCTAATCTTTATGAAAAGGTATCATACAAACACACATTCTATCATCACCACAACCATGATCATCATCAAGGTCCAACACACAAAAAAAAGAAGAATGGCACAACAACAACAAAAAAACATTCTATTTTTTGAAGAAAAAAATAATAATAAAATGAATGCGCTCGCCCATGCCGATAACAACAACAACAACAAGAATACGACAACGAAGACGACAGAATAGCAAAAAAAAGAAGAAAAAAATGCAGAGAATAGAACAAATCACTGTAGAGTTGTTAGTTGTAGAGTTGGTCGGTATATACTTGCTTTGTGTTTAAAGCTATACGCCATTATCAAAATGCACAGCATTGTTGGTTGGTTGGTTCTTTGGTTGGCTGCTGATTCATAACGCCAGATATTCTACAATTGAATGAAGCATACATAGTGAAAAAAGAAGAGAGAGAATTGAGAAGATGAGATACGGGCGGCGGTACCAACCAACCAACAATCACAATCAATCGACCAAACCAAGCACACACACACAGGGAACAACAACAAAAGAAAGGCTAAGGAATTTAATGTTATACACAAAAATATCCTGTAAAAAAGAAGAAGAATATTCTTCTTTACCCAAAAAGGTGTGTCTGGCTTTTGACAATTATTAGATTTTTCTTTCTTTCTTTCTCGATGAGTGAATCTATATTTTTTTATAATGTTTTCTCTTTCTTGTTTAGAGATTATTATTATTTCGTATATTTTTTTATGAATAATTCGTAAAATATTTATTAGTATGATTGTTCTTTTTCTTAATAAATGAAGATTCATATGATAAAAATGAAGAATTATATTCAAGAATTTATTATTATGATGATTTTGCTTTGGTTGGTGCGTGCCAGAATATTTTTTTGGCTAGAATAATTTGCCTTCATTTTTTGGGTTAATCGATAAAGGATGATGATTAAATTTTAGGATTGTAGGCTGCAGCTGGTGCTGGATTCTACCAAATATCATCTTCTTGATCCTCATGGAATGCTCGTGCTGCAAATATGTAAAGCGCCGGTACTGAATATGTTTGCAACAAACGAGCTATCCATTGATAACGGGCAAATAGATACCAAGGATTCACGGTAAAATGTTGCATTAAAATACTGGTAAAACCAATCACGAACGATATTCGCAGCAATGCTGAACGGCTGGGTATCAACGTTTTCATCAAGCCAATCTGTAATAAAGCAAAAAAAGATTAAATAAAAGAATTACTTTTAAAATGAACCAAGATTTGATTTCAAACTAGTGTCGCTATCTGTCGGTAAAATTGTGAACTAAAAAACTTATAATGGCAGATGGCAGCACGAATGAACGAAATCACTGTTTCCCTATAGACTGAACTTCCGACTATTTATTTCTGGTTACGGATCATGCCATTGGTAAACAGACAGACAGGCAAATGCAGGGAAGAAGGGGAGAGTGAGAGTGAAAGTGAAAGCGAGAGGGTTATTGAGCAAATGAATGATGAAAAAAAGAAGAAAATAAATGAATGTTTAGAGGAAAAGAATATATAAAAGTCTCTTACTAAATTATGATCTGTTTGCGATGAATGATTCCAATCTTGTTGGTTGGTCGAGTGTCTTTGTTGGTAAGCAGCACCATCCTTCTCCTCCTCATTCTCATCATCATCATCGTTGATCGACATAAAAGTTTTGCACAAATGGCCCTCGAAGAATGAAGTCAAGCACTTAATTCGCAAAATGAAAGCGATCCAAAAGAGTGGACTCATTTGAAGTGCTATAGAATGGAATCCTTTTTTGCAGGCAGCTAAACATAACAACAACAACAAAAACAACACAAACATAACACACACACACACACAAATCCTGTTATTTTAGGCAGATTTAAACACACAAAACAAACTGTGTATGACTGACTGAGAAAAGAAGATGAAGAAAAGAGAGAAGAGAAGACAATTTACCCAGAGCCAATTCAGCTTTGAATGCCAAAGTAAATAAGCCATTCTGGTCTGTTGTTATTGGTGATGCTGATTCCTCCGTTGATGATGCTGTTGTCTCAATGGGCTGAGAAAATTGTTCATCGTAGTAGTAGTTGTTGTTATTGTTTACCAATGCAACGTTCGATTCAGACCTATAGGGCACAATACAAAAACACAACAAAGAATCAATGAGTAAATGAATGAATGAATGAAAAAAACTGCAATCTATTTTATTTGACTAACAGTAGTTCGGGTGTGTGTGTGTGGTCGTTGCTGTCGTTTTTTCGGTTAGCCTTCTATTATTATTGGCAATGGTTTGTTTGATTTGGTTTATTTGTTATGGCATCAATTATTACGATATAATAATAAATATATCACCATACACTAGCAACAAAAAGGCACTTGCATAATACTAAAGCTTAAATATATCTTTCGGAATTTATATCCGAAAACCCCAAAAAAGAAGAAACTCAGAAATATTCCCCACCAAGAGATTTAAAAAATATAAAAAAACAATAGTTCTGTTTCAAATTCTTGATTTTGTTCTTCACCATAAAAAACAACATGCAATTTAACATTTTTTTACGAACAACTATTGACAAACATTGACTTATATGATTTTACGTAACAAAATATATGAAATGAAAACAAAAAATAATACCAAAAATAGACAAAGATAAATGTGTACGATACTGTTTTTTAGTTGTTTAGTTTGTGCTTGCTTGCTTGGCTTTTGTTTGCTTGTTGGCTGGTTAGATTTTTTTTCCTTCAGTGACAAATTTCAGTGAATTTCAGTGCTTTTTCTGTTGCTTACAACACGAACAATACAACAACAAAAACAACAACACTTTGGTAAATATCAGATAGAAGATATTTGGCTATAGCTGAATCTATTTTAGATGATGATGTTTTATGAATGTTTGCTTGTTTGCTGAAATATCATTGGCCATTCTGTCAGTGTGTCTGCCTGCCTGTTGTGTGTTATGTGCGTGTGTCTTATATTTTTTGTTCTTTCTTTCTAAGGTCTTTTTTCTCTTCTAATCTTTCCTATCCCTGTGGTTCGATTTTTTGGATGGTCTTCTTTCTCATATACAGAGCCTTGTGCATCCATTTCCAGCACGATGATTCAATCGGACCAAAGACAGAGAGATTAATATAGAAAGAAAAAAAATAAAAGAGGAAGAGAAGGAGGAATTTATCTGTCCAACTAACACAAATAAGGTCTTTTTTGTGTGTGTTGGTTGGCATGTTGGTTGGAATGGGCAAAATATATCCAACATAGCACCAGAATAATAATAATAATGACTCATTCAATAACAATAAATATTTTGGAACATACACACACACACAACACTCATATATACAGCAAAAAAGCTATAAATACAAGTTTTTCACCGATTAGGAAGGTTGTGACGGGTTGCCCTTTTTTTCATTCTAGGGAATTTCATCCCCTAGTGTCCCTGTAAGCTTTACTAGCGTAGGTTTTTTTTGTCATCGTAGTCCATATAAATTTTTTTTCTCTTTTTCTGTGTGTGTTCGGTATATTATAAATATTCTATACGTACTAAAATAATAATAATAGCTTCAGCAATGAAGCAACAACGTTTTTTTGTTGTTGTTTTTGGTCACATCGAATCTGTCTTCATTTTTGTTGAACAGCACCAGGAACAGTGCAACCAAAATGGCCAAAATAGACATGTTATTAGGCAACAACACTGGTGCTGATGCTCAAACATTAAAAAACAGAAAAAAACTAAAACGCAGCAACCAAAGCACCCTGCTTGTTGTTTTAAACAGAGAAAAAATCCAAAATAGAAGAATAGTTTAAACTGATTATAAATTTAAGTGTTGAACATCAATTTTAAGTGAACAACAACTGCTAGCGAACACAGCTAAGAGAAAAAAAATGAAACAATAGAAGCCTAACACAAAAAAATCGACATTTAAATTAATATTCAATGAGATGTTGTTGTTAGAATCTCATAGTGTGTTTCCCAAGAACTATGTCTGATTCTTCTTTATTCCATTTTTTTCATATACTATTTTCTCTGTGTGTTTGTCTACAACACTTTTTTGGACCGTGCAATGAATCACTATACCGACCGACTGAAATGACTTACTAAAAAGAATAAGTGATGGAATCTGCTTCAATAACAACAAAAAAAAACAGTAAAAAAAATCTCAAGATTCAAAATTCATAATAAAAGAATCAGGATTTATATATAAATATATGAATGAATGAATGAATGAATCAACGATCCAAAAGCCCAAAACAAAAGAGCTTTCGTTTTTCTCTGAAAAGTTCAGTTCAACAATTGAAAATCAATTTGTGTATGTATGGTGATGCTGTTGGTTGGTTGGTGCTGGTTCTGAAGTTTGGTTTAGTTTTTCGGGTCGATATTAAAAAATTGCTCTACAACTAAGATCTCTCTTTCTTTTTGTTCCAAACAGGCAACCATCCAGCCATACATTATATTTTTTTCTTCTCCTTGAAAATATTGAAATATACACACACACTCACACTGCAACAACAACAACAAGAACCAACGAGCCAGCCGACAACAACAACAACTAATAGATTATTCGATTAAATCAATCAATCATTAGTATAGTGCAGAAAAAAAGAAAGAGATATTTGGGATGAAAAGCACACCACCAAATGCACATTGCACCAACAACAAATGCAATATGCATTCACAATTCATATGAACAACAACAACCGAAACAATATATCATATATATAGGAAAAATATATAGACAAACAACATAAATGTTAGCTTCACTGCAATGCATTTTTTCTACTGCCAACATCCATTTAGGAGCAAAGCCAACTTTGACTGGCAAGAAACAAAAAAAACAAAGTTTTCAAAGACTGTTTAAGATTGTTACTATGATTCAAAGGTATAAATAGACAGACAAATTGTTGTTTGAGGTAGAATAATAATAGAAACACAAAAATACATAAATTTTCATTTTGGTTCAAAGCATCATAATCGTTAACTGCTAATAACAATAGCAATCAAATAGCAGGTTATTATCACACCAGCAAAACAAATACAAACCAAAAAAAGAAAACAATCAATGTTCTGGAAATGGCAGCCAATATAAAACAGATTAAATCACTTTTATACACAAAACAAAAAATTAAGAGTGCATTACATACATGCTCAATTGATATTAAATGGCTGGAATCGACTTTCAAATGGTTATTTGCAGACCTTTTTTGGTATGTGATTATTATATTTTTCACAAAAAAAAGATTAGATGAATTGAGTCTCACCAAATGGGTAAGGTCAACATAATAACCAAAAAATTATTTTTGGTAAAAAATGACAAAAAAAATTTAATAATATCTTTTTTAATTGAAAAGGTGATCCAGGAACAACCAACAAAAAGAGAAAGAGAATCTAGGATTTAAATATTATATTGTCTGTTAGTGAAGTGACACATCTTATTTTGTTTTTATATTATTGAGTGACATTCACAAACCAAATTTGACAGAAAAAAGAGACTTTGTTTTTTCATATTATTTTTTGGAAAAGTATCAATATCTAGAATATTCCTTCCTCATTTTTTGTGTGAGTATTCCAGGAACTGATCCAATAATAATAGCACAAAAAGTAATAGCAGCCAAAAAGTATTAACGAAACGAAAAAAATATAGCTCATATACAGGAATTAAATATAGAATTATTAAAATGAATGAATGATAAACATCCGAACCGTTATATTATTATTATTTTTTGGTTACGACGAGCATTTCCAACAACAACAACCAAGAAAAAATAACGAAAATGAGTTTCATTCATTCATTAATTCTCTTCTATTTTTTGTGTAACATTTTTTCATATAACTAGCGAGAAAATTCAAATTGAAATGAATATTTTTTTCACAAACTCTTTTACTGGATGCTTGGCTGCTACACAGAAAATTTTTTTGATATTCATTATTATTGCTGTTGTTGTTGAATATTACGGAGTTAAATTTAGGGAAAATAGAACAACTAGAAGAAGAAGAAAAAAGAATGGAAAAAATTTTAAATTGGTTCGTTGGTTGGTTGGCTGGCTGGCTGGCCTGACGGGCTGTTTTTTGGCTGCTGTTACTGTAACCCTTTCAATCCTATTTTTAAGGATGTAGAAATTTTATTATTATTGTTGTTGTTGAATAGATGGAATGGAATGAATGAATAAATAGATGAATAGTATGCTTGCCTAATACAAGCAAACCATCAACAGCCGCTTGCAACAAACAAAAAATAACCCATTCTCTCCATCTATAACTCATTATTATTATCATCATCCTAAAGGATTCTGTGTTGGATCCAAACTCTAATAAACAACAACAACATGCATTTCTTGGATCTTGTTGTTTCAGGAGAAAACTTTTTATTATCCTGTTTGTGTGTGTAGGAGAAGAAGAAGGAGGAGGAGCAGAAGAAGAAAAAATTAATAATTTGATTCAATTTTATTTTCATCATCGCCATTTTATATATTATAAAATAATGATGATTATTTTCTTTAAGCTTCATTATTCATTTTTGAGGAAATTTTTTTAGAATTCTCATAGTCAAAATTATCAGGTCAGAAGCGACACCTGGCTGTTGTACACTGAAATAATTTTGACTTGTGGCTCATGTGTTGAATTAAAAATCGAACATTTTTTTGCGATAGCATTTTCAGGTTCTATATTTTGTTTTCTAATTTTGTTTTCCATTTCCCAAAAAGCTTGGTCTCATCTTCAATCACTTGGACATAAGCTAATTAGACTGATTAGAAAACTGGTTGTTCGATTTTGATTTCATATTATATTAGGGATTCCATTTAGAATCATTTCATTCATTCAATCTATGGAAAAGAGAGAGAAGATGCAATTATGGAAGAGACAAGCTTTGGGTTTGTGGCCAATTCAAAACCACTTTGCCATCCTGGATTTAGTGCAGGCTTTATTATTATGGAACCCGGATGGCTATTTGGATTTGTTTCTCTCTCTGTCGTTTATGTTTCTGTTTTTGTTCGTTGTTGATGCTGTTGTTTTATAATTGAAATACAATCACGAACAACATCAACATCGACATCATCATCGTCAGACCAAAATGGAATTAGTTATTTTTATTATTATTAGACAATGACAAAAACATTATTACAACAACACACCATTGGACAACAACAAAATAATAATAATAATAAGCATTCATTCATTGGTGCATTAATTGTTGATACACGCACATACAAAAATAATATTACCAAAAAAAACTGATACATTTGGAGGCAAACGCTGAGCTAGATCCAATACCCAAAACAAGGTATTTCAATTAAACAGAAAGATTCATATAAAATAGCCAAAACATTCCTTGGCGTCAGGAGAGAATTGGACGACAAACACCAAAACCAAATTGATGCTCAAGCAACGATTATGCATGGAATCGATGTTGCTGTTTGAAATAATCAGACAGATGAATCATTATTCTAATTATAAGTCTCATTTGACCTTTTTTTTGAAAGAATATGTGTAAAGAGAATAGAATAAAGAATAAATTTAATTTGAAGGATTTGATTGATCTGAATGCACCTGATTGCTTTTCTGATTGATTATAATTTATGATGCTACTCGGTAAAAGCAGTTGCTAATCAGAAATAATAAAAAATGAATGCCGTTTTCTTGGGAAGCCTTTCTCTTTTCATAATATTCATTCAATCAATGTAGCAAATGATCAATTATAATGGTCTCACTCTCTCAAACCAAAACACTGGCAGCTCATCGACAATCAACTCGTAATTTTGACAAATTATTACAAACTATCTTTTCATTCAATTCATCTTATTATTAGAATGAAAGCCTACTCATCACCGGGTGCTATCACAATAAAAATAAAAGAAAATAACCTTCATTATTATCAGAGCCATCAAAATGAACGACAAAGCAACTAACCAAAAAAACAACAACAACAAAAAAGGAAATCCTCACCAGGAACTAAAAACGTGCCAAACGGGTTATTTGTTTCAAAGCTGATGCCAGTTTGACTGATGCAGAATGAATGAATGAATGAATGAATAATAATAATAAATTTAATTAGATTATAAATCTGCCATCATCATCACTAGCAATCGAAACACACACTGGCACTGTGAAATAATAAAAATAATAAATATTGGAGAATATTCTTTTTTACCAAACAACAAAATCAGAAGCTATAGGGTTTTTTCCTTTCTATATCATGCTAAGTGCATCTTTTTGGTGACATGCTTCAATCTCAAAATAATAATAATAATAATACCCTTGGCTCTGGATCCCAGTTTTATTATTATTATTTTATGGCACATGGTGGGCCAAAAAGTTCTCAATGATTTTGTTGGCATTGATGTTGATGCTTCTTCTTCTTCTTCTTGTTGTTGTTGTCAGGAAACAAACAAACACCAAACCAAAATACCAAGAAAAAAACAAAAAGTGTGAGAACAGAGGAGAACATACAACTCGCTCATTTTAGCTCTCACTCCATCTATCTTTACATTTTCAAATGTGAATTGTGCTCATCTGAAATATACAACAACACACTTGAACAGCAGTGTCGTTGTCGTATATGTCGTGTTGTGTTGTGACAAACACACTTGAATTTATACGACAAAAAACAACCAACCAACAACAGCAGCTATAGCAAAGTGAAATTCTAATTGAACGAAAAAAATAAGTGAGTGAACGTATACGAAAGTGAATGAAAATGGCACATAAGAAAAAAAAGAAAATAAATCCAAACACTAAGAAAAAAATAAACTAGGAACCTAGCTTTTAAAAAAATAGAAGATGAATTAGCTTTAGTAAAAAGTTCTCCCGAGGTCCTTTTGGACGAAAAATGATCATTGATCTATTTTTCAT
>JAOWBP010053000.1:0-11916 GCA_028571105.1 Tragopan temminckii
TTCTTTCTTTCTTTCTTTTCTTTTCTTTTCTTTTCTTTTCTTTTCTTTTCTTTTCTTTTCTTTTCTTTTCTTTTCTCTTCAGCAGTAAATAACCTATTTTAAAGAGGAATAGTAATTCCATATTATTCCATATTTCATATTACGCATTGTTTATCAGTGCCTCTTATTAGACAATTTTCTACCCTGCATCTGTGGATGTCCTATAACATAATACTGAAAGTGATGATTCATTTGAGGAAGATCTCCTTTGGTTACAAAGGGATAAATAAAAAGTGTATTTAAAGGAATTCAAAAAGGCGTTGCTAAATAAGCAAATTTGGAGGTTATATATTCACTGGGTATATAACATACGACCCATTGGAAATTACTAAAATATTTAAATAATCAACTTTATCCTAAAATGGAAGAGTATGATTGTATCTAAGCAAGGAGAAAATGAGAGAGCAATTCCAAGTTTGGGAAAGTGGGACTCTTGTTGGTAAGGGATTAAGATTTGAAATTGTAAATTTGTCAATTGTAAAAAAATGTAAATTGAAGTCTAAAGCAGAAAGTAAAGAGGAAAAAAAGTAAATGAACAAGAAAAAAGCCCCAAAACAGAACGTTAACTTTTGCTTGGATCTAACTCAACTTGGTTCTCAATCTTCCGGGGTATATGGAAATGAAAGCAATACTTGTCACTGCGTGTGAAATAGCAATGTCTCACATTAATAGCATCAATTTGGAACAGCTCAACCCCCTCAGTATGAAACTACATAAATTATCCAGATCGAGTGAAAATGACAAACTATGTTGTAAATTGGAGGATATTACATCTTGCAAAATGATCTGGAGTATATAAGTGAATTATTATTGTTATAAATTTACTTTGGTCCAGAAACGAGTTCTGATTAGCATTTCATTTGGACACTATGCAATATGGCAGAAAGAAAAAAATCCAAGAATATCAAACCAATTATAGTGTTCACGTGCCATCAACTTTCTGCTCCAAGAACTTTGAAAGTTAAGCCAAACCAAACCAATGTAAATTGGTGGATTTGGACATCCTTTTCACGACCACATTATCTTAGCTGGATTGTTAACAACTTATTTTGGAAATCCAATTAGGTACAAATAGGAGAGAGAGAGCGAGAGAGAATGAGAAAGAGAGAGAGATGACTTTAGAGTTCTAATGTCCTGATTCTGTGAGCAAATTTCAAAGAAAATTCACTTTTAAGGACATTTCTATCAAGGACAAAATCATCACTGCACTGCTGTCAGCGTTTCTTCACGGCAACCTATTAATACTTAGAGAACAAGATGAAACAAAAGTCTTTCAGAGTTTTCTAACTGGTGTTGGCACTCAAGTAGTGGTAAAGAACGTTTCCGGAAAATTATTCATTGTAATAAATCCAACTTCTTGTTCACTATAGGCTGACCTTCTTATGCTTTGGAGTGGGTTTTTTCCGAGATGAATTATTGGATTTTGCCCTCGAGGAGAAGAATTATTTTATTTGCTTTATATCACAAACTCCAACTTTGTTTTTGTTTGTTTTAATGAGGAACCTGAGAACAGCATGGACCCGCAATTAGAAATGGCAGCCAAAATCTTGATAAAGACTTCAATATGTCCAGGCGTCTAAATCTTATAAAGGTATAAGAAATAAAGCTTGTTCAACTTGTTCAAGAATACATCAGCTTAGCTCACTAACTATAGGCAAAGTAAAGCTTTTGTCAAAAGCTCACACAGTTGTCTTGATGAGAAAGTTAAAAGGTGGCCAAATTCAGGTTTGACTGGAATTCATGAGCAGTCAATTTGATACACGCTCAGCAAAACTGCACTGGAAGTCTTAGATGAATGCTTGTTAAAGAGCATTTCTTGCACACCTGCTTCTAGCCAAAGCACAACTATTCATGCAAATCAACATCAACTCTGATAGCAGCTTGGCCAGGCAGTAGAGAAAGAGCACTAAATGCATAGGCAATGTAAGAGTTTAGGTGATGCATTTATCTACGTGCAAGTTTTAAAATGTTTGACTTTGATATTAGTTGAAGTTGTTCTGATATTTTATGAACTGCCTTGGATGAAATGCTCTCATTAATTCTCGTTTGGTGCAGAGAACTGAATCCCTCACTCAAATCAGACTGCACTCTAAGATTAACATATGTTTGACAATATCTTAAAATTCAATATAAAAAGTAATTCTGTGTGTACATGCAAGTTTTTTATTTTTCTTTCACTCTTCATTTTTTTTCTTTAAATAATAGTTAGATCTTGAAACATATAATCTTAAATGATACTAGGTAACTTCCTGCATAGGAATCCATGAAACCTCCCCAATTAATGCACCCTGAGGTAGGTGTGGTCTCCTGGCCTGGTAAGAGTTTTATTAAAGAAACCATTGTGCTGGATTCAACAACAAAGCAAAGTACAAACTTGAAAAAAAGGCATTCTTTAGTTAGTCCTTTCATTTAAAATCAGTTATGTTCAGGGCAAAAATATTGTATTTCAAAGGAGCCTATTATGCCTTCCCATAAACAGAAAGATCATACGTTTTAAAACTAAAGTATCATTATGTAATCAAGCTGTTGTATTATAAACTATTTTGTGGGCTCAGATGCCCAGGGCTATCTTTACAAATATTTCAGAGGTCATTATCAGGGTATGTTCTCCCTAAAACTTTAATTCTTTCCTCCTGTTTTCATATACATCTTGCCATAAATACCTGATTTATAAACATTTCTCAAAAGTTTACAAAGGGCATAGAAGTGAGGCATTAAGTCATTTAAAGAGGCAGAAATGCATGAATGCAGCAAATACACCAATGACAAGATAATGTGACTGATGAGAGAATCACCACAAAACTGTGTGCAACAAAAGTAGTTTTACGAAAACATCAATATTTGTGCCATTAGGAGGCAAATCCTGAGGAGCACTAATGAACGAATTCAACATGTTAAAATTCAACCTTGAAAGTACTGCATCTGGATTAGGTTACAAAAGGTGCCTGAACTTTCAGGTGAATATAGGAGCTAAAAAAAATACTGGTTCTGTTTGACTGAAAGGAAATTGGAGATGAAAATCATGAGAACAAAACAAATCTAAGTTGCACCACACAGAAGAAGACAAAGGCATCAACAACAAACACGTAACACATATAAAGTGAAACGTGATGAAGAGGTAGTGTGAGTGGAAGATGTCTTACTCAATAGACCTGGTGTGCAGCCGGAGCCGCTCAGGTTGAAACAAGCGCTAGCTCTGCTTGAACACGAGCATTTGTGCTCAACGTGGCTTTCAGTGGCAGAAGAGTTTTTCTGATACTGTAGAAGCAGTAAGTGGGATGCACTCGGAGACTGGCTAGACTGACCTCAGCCCCAGACAGTCTACTTAAATAATTAATTCATGACTCTATGAAGAAATAACTCAGAGCAAAATATAATTAATCATAATTAGCATGGTTTCGTGGAAATCAGGGTCTTGTCTAACAAACTATCATTTTGAAGGACTGAATTTTTGACAGGTCTGAATGACAAAGACAATAGTATTGAAATATTATATTTGGCTTTCCAAAACGCCTTTGACTTAGCACCACACAGCATTTTGATTAAAGCACTTGCATTTTATGCAATTATCAGGGTATATTTTACATGGATTAAAAATCATCTCAATGGTAGACCTCAAAATGTTGTAGTTAATGGAATTAATCAGCTAACAAGGTCAAAAATGGAAGAGTTTGGATGAGTGGAGCTCTCAGTCCAGTGCCATCTAATACCTCTATCAGAGATGCAAGCAAAGATAGCAAATTTCTGTTGGCATAGTAAGCAGATGACACAAGGATTAGGGAAGTATTAAATAATGATGAGGACGGGTTAAGTTACAGAAGGTCTGAACAACCACCTTAAGCAGTCTCACTCTAGTAAAACAAGTTTTCATATGGAAAGAAGACTTCTAGCTCTCTGGACAAAGGTTGCAGAGGAGTTGGGAGTTATTTTAGATAATTAGTTGAATAGGATTTCCCTCTCAGTATCTCAGCAAAGAGGGTTAATCTGATCCCTTGAATTACAGAAAGAGAAATATCAAACAAAAGCAGAGAAGAGACTGCACCCCATCATGTGCTGCAAACAGAATCTCCACTAAAGCGCTGTGTTTGATATTCAGGTAAATAAAAGAAACATACCATACGTGCATGGTATTAAAGAAAAAGTGGAGAAATTACTTCTCCATAGGTTCTTTTCATGTGATTCACAGGTTCTGGACTTACAACTATGACTTATGACCTCAACACAGCTCACCGTGGGACCTGTGACAGGCAAGTCCAAATTGAAAAGAGCATGAACAAGGCCTTTTTCTTCTTATTAGTTCAAGACTGCATCAGACCAGTAAAGACAATGGTAATAGGGGAAAGAAAGAAGGGGAAATACAGACTAGTTCTTAACAAGCTAAGAAATGAGTCTATAGGAGGTGTCTGACGTGAGGTTTAGTGAATCTCTTTAGGAAGTTAGCTAACGAGAAATAATCCTATGTTTGACTGCAATAATATCAAGAAGATGAGGGGCATTCCTACGTAAAAAGAAAACCTCATTTTTTCTTGTGGTAATAAGTTCAAGATGCAATGAAAGAAGAAAAGCTTGACTAAGATCTTATTGTTTTCAAGACCCTGTAGAAGCTGTTTAATGGAAGCAATTACACCACTGCATATGAGCATTACATACTGGGAATAAGTAACAAGTGAATATGACTGATGATATACTTTATTCTGTTTTATATCACTTGATGGTAGAATTTCTATGTGGATATTTATATACAGATAAATAAGGGTAGCAGCAGTGCTAAGCAAGTGCAATTTGAAGTAGCACACATTTCACTGCTATGTGGGGCTGCTGCTTAATGCCTAAATCAAGCTTGCTATGATTTCGTCTTCTCCTCTATTGTGTTGCTCTGTCTTTGTCATTCAAGAAGTTTATAACTTAAAAGCCCCAGGAACAAGAAGATGTACTCTGAATGCTCATTGTAATAAGAAACAAAACTAAGCTTGGAAGCTACTCGTTTTGAATGAAACCATCAAACAGGCAGTGCCACTGTTCACTGTAATTTTGCCCTTACCTCCAATATATACTTTTGCCGTCCGGATAGTCCCACTTCTTGCAGCTAAACAAAGTGACCTCATTGTTTTCCACTGTATTTTCTTTTAAACATTGGCTGGGATGATTGAGATTCAGGAATGTGGGAAAATGGATTCCCAAGCCACGTCCATCCCCTTTAATTCTGAGCTGTAATTTTTGGCTTGGCTTGAATCACAGTCATCACATTTCAGTCTGAATCTCTCTGTAAAGTGATCTTTCTTAAACATTTCTTTCACTCATCATGGGATCAGAAACAAAGCCATTCTAGTCTTTCAGCGAAACACTTACTAACGTCTCTTTACAGCGACTCACAAGAGCTGAATTTCCTTTAAAAATGTTTGAAAAAGAGGAGGTTTTCATTGCCTGATTGTCCTCTTTGTGAATCTTGTCATCTGTATGCCATGAGCTACAGCTATTTTAATCTGTTTTTGTTTGCAATCCATTTGGTGTCCGCCCAAGAAAATGCAGGTGATTCTAATTAACTTACTGCTGAAGATGTGGAAAAATCTCAATTGTGCTACAGAAAATTATACACTTAAAACCTTCCCTCTATTATTTATAACGGCTTATTAATGAAAATGATTACATGAATATATTTACCACCTGATTCATCTTTGTTCACTTTTTAAATCAACGAGGTTTATGCTAAAGGGAAAAAAATCCCTACCAAATACAGACTTCAACTACACACATTGCTCACTGGTTTAAATGGAATGGCAGTATAAAAGAAAACGGCATTGCCCTATTTGATGCAATGCAGTATAATATCAAAAGCTAACGAATGTTTGGAAATATTCATTCTCTCTGTAACGCATTAGTATTTAATTCCGTGATTTTTTTTGTTGTTGTTTGTTTTCTATTTTAATACCTCCTTCACCACTCCTATTTGTTGTCATTTGCTGCAGTTATTATTTCTCATGCATGGGTTAGTCAGTCCATTCTGACCATTCTTACCTGCTTGGTACTGTGGCAATATCATACTATGTGCTCTGACAGAAGGGAATTTCAGGTAGAGAGGTCGGAGTCCTTTTTATGAGGATCAATAGACATTAAATACTAGCACTGAGTTTTTTTCTGCTAGGTGCAGCTACTAATGGCAGTTTACCACCTTCCATCAGTTAGCATTTCTACTACTCTGTGCCATGCATTATATGCTATATATATATATGTATAATATAGTCTAACTTGAATGCAATGAGAATGTGGATAATGCAGTTTAATTTAGGGAGAATGAAAGCCTGAATAAAGGTTATCATTTCAGGAGAAGCTGATGATGGAAAAACTCATTCAGTATGTGACATGTTTGGAACAGCTGGGGATGTAATGTTGAGTGGCGGGAGAAGAGAGCCAAGGTATTTTGTATGTTCAAGAAATATATACAACATTGCCATTTCTTACATCCCAGCTGTGCCTGTTAACTTCTGGAAACATGTAGAGCTAAGCAATAAAGCATACTTGACTGATATTTACTGCAGTGTGCATTATAAGACATTTTCTACTGCACATTATGATCTGAAAGAGTTAAGCAACATGAAAAATACAGGCACAAGATTATATCTGTCATGGATGAAAATACTACATTTATGCCTCATTGTAATCCATTCATTGGTTTATGGACCCCGAGCCCTTCAGGGAGTGTCACAACTCCACATGATACTGCTGAGAGCTGTATTTTGCTCTTGGATTTCTGATTTAGCTGAAAGAAGTTTGAAAACACATGTAGCCTGACAACTCCCCATTGGCTACGCAGCCGAGGAGGGTCAAGAGCATAAACTATTCCAGCAAAAGCCAGCTGTAACTTATGATCCCTAAACTGGCAAAAAATCTGCTCGTTACAGACAGTAGCCTACAAGAAATTTATGCATTTTGTTAAATACTCCCACTTTGGTTAATCTGTGCTTCGTTTTGGGATCCATCATCACCAACATCATGCCTGCGTTCTTTGAGCAACATCTGAGTACTAAGGGAAATTGCACGTGGGGGGTCTATCTCTGTTCTTAGGACTATATAGGACTTTCCCTCAGGTCCACAGACATCAGTAGGAGCTGTGGTTAAAAGCTAAGGGACAGACACAATTCTCCAAACGTCTCCTACTCCCAAGGCTGACTTTAAAGAGGATTTAGTGCGCAGCAGGGACAAATCTTTTCCCATCTTTCACAATAGCGAGAGATTAAATTAGAACTCAGTAATGTCACCTCCCCATCCTGACCAGTACTGCTGTTATTGGACTTTTAACGGTTGGAAGTGGAAGAACTGTACATTTGGGCACACATAATCTTCCGCCAAAATGGGTAAGGAGCTTACATTTTCTGGACCGTAGTACCTTTGCTTGGCAAAGAGTTTTTTTAAGGATAGTGACTGGGATATGAGACTTAGGATGGAATAGAGATATTTAGGATGGAAGTTGAAAGACACGGGAGAGCTTCTTCCATCATTCCTTGCTTTTTAGATATAGTTGAGGGGTTCCGATATGCCCTTTATTCTACCCTCTAATGGATGACAGTTATGCTCCGTTCAAGCTCAGATGTCTCAAAGTTATTGTGTCCAGGAATGAGCTCTGCCTAACCATTTGTGGGCACTTTCTGCAGCCAAGGTGCATTGTAATGGCATTGGAATACGGAGTTTATCCACTGTAGTACAACAATAGTTAAAGAAATAACAGCTAGGCACTTGACAGTACTTGTTTCATTGCATAATACAGAAGGCTGAATATGTCTTGTATGGTCAGAAATTAGACCAGCTCAATTCTGGATTTCTAACAGGAGGACTGTGCTAGCAGAACTTTGCCCAAATAACAGAGTTTGGGCTCTTGTGTGCATCAAGTAACAGTATTTACTTTTTAATATAATACTCTAGGCATCTGTCTTTCTACTTAGTGTTTAAGTGGGAAAAAACATTTAGAAATGATATTCTTAAGGCTGTGGCACCCTATCAGACACCTTGGGTGTTACAGCACATGCCTATGCAGGAACTCAGACTCTCTTGGAAGATAAATATAGATATGGCTATCTAACACCAACCGACTGAATTTTTAGCATTGCATATCTGGCTAACATATAAGTGTGGTAATACAAAGGTGTGTGCATGTATATGCATAGACAGATTCTAATTTAATAATATCTTTCCCAGTGTACCTCACATTTATAAAGACACACTAATGATAAAGATCTTGGGTTTCCACTGAACTCTCTTGCACCTTCTTTGGTACGATAAACCTCTAGTTTACAACTTTCTTTGACAAGTGAGCAGCAAAAATCATATTTAGCAAATATGGCTTGACAAGTATGACTATGAAACTGTGACACTAAGTAGCAGTAGTACACAAAAAAGGTAGAACATTAATTTTAACATGACACAAGCCTTCCATGCTGACATGTTTTTCCATTATTTTTAACTCTTAGCTGCAGAACTCTAGTTATATATCTTATTTTTGTTACAATTCTGACTACAATTACTGTTGTAAAGAGGCTCAGGTCACTTAAATGACTTCCTGCCTCCATTCCATTTGGGCAAAATCTGATCACCAAAGCAACATTTGGTAAAACGTGTAGTCAGCACACCTACAGAAAACACAGAAATCCTGAACTGGTTTACAAACAGTGGTAAGTACTAGAACTTATAGAACCAGTGCATACCTCACTACTTTGACAGAAGCCATTCCATAGATCATGACAAAATGCTTTTCTTTTTATAGTTTGACAAGCATGCTATAGCATACTATGTTAAAATAGTTCAAAACTCATATATGAATTCTTCAGGAACTCCTTAAAAGAGATTGTTTATGTGTAATCTGAGATGGAGCAAATTACTTTCTGTTTTCAGGAAAAAGCAAACAAACAAACAAACAAACAAACAAAAACACAACAATTGCAAAGAAATACAAAATAATACAGATCTGAGACTTGCAAAGAATCAAGAAAAAATACCTACTTCTGAGAAGCAAAAACCTATTTGATGGAAATAAAATGCATTGCATATCTCTTAGCCAACTTTTGTGTGAAGTAAAGGCATAAATATCAGCATCATTTGATATTTTCATGGAAGATAATTATCTTAAAATTTGAAGCTACAGGAAGAATTTTTATTTAAATCCTTGCCTTTGTGTCTTAATTGTGAATACAACAAGGAATGACGTAAGGAAGGTGGAAATCCAATCTCAACCCTTTTATTAGGGTTCACACAGACCCCCTGGTGTTTCTGAGAGCTTGGAAAGGAGAAGTTGGCATACAGTGGTTTCCATATCTAATTTCCCTCTTTGGTCAAAATTCTAGTAAATATTAATGACACTTACAATAGAGACATCCATGAGAGTTGCTCAGATTTGAACACAAACTCGTATTGTAAGTTGCGCTCTTTGTGTTTTCAGTGCGTGACATACCAGAACACAAAAATACAAGTAAAATAAAGATAAGAAATGAAATCACCAGGAACAATTTCTGGTGTACGAATCCAGATTCTTTGCAAATGTGATTATATTGTGACTGTTTGCAAAATACCTAAACAAATCATGTCTTTCCTCAGTGAAGGTAGAAGGGCAACTAAGCAAAATGCTACATTGCTTGATTTACCAGTGCTGTGAGAACAGCCCAGTTCACAGAGACAGGCATTAAATAAGCAGTTTGTGACCTCCTCTGCTTTAGTGGTAAAGCAGGAAAACCTGAATGCCCAGTGACCACCCTTTCCAGAATCTGCCATCTTCCTCTCTGGGTTCGAGTCTGGCTTATGGGGTAGCTGGATTAGAGAATTTGAATGATTTTATTTTCAGTGATAAATTAGGTAGAGTAGATGCTCAGCTATCTTAAAGCGAAAGCAGTTTTCATTAGATGCTGTACCTTATCTTCCTACTAACGTTTACTAAAAATACGTGGCACCTGATAATTTCACACTGAGTGACTGCTAAATTTCCCCTTCTCTGCCTCCTCGTCTCTCTCTCTCACACATACACACATACACACAAAGAGGAATGCTTCTCGACTGTCAAACTTTATGCCAAGATTTTGTTCAATTTAATCTCAATCATATGAGTTAGAGGACCATGAAACAAAGTTTCTACCAAGTACGCTGACAGATTTTTAGTTCTAGTGGCTCCACGGGGCATCTCTCAAAGTACAGTAAGAAATTTTTCTTATTAAAGATTTCTGAGCTTACCCGTTTTCGATTTAAGACAACATGAGCAATATCACCATAAAGAACTCAACACTTGCTAACTGATACCATGCACTCATCAAAATTATTTCACTTCTAAGTAAACAAAGAGCTGTGGTACCTCCAACACCATTGTGTGGTTGCTGCTGGCACGGGAAAGCCATGTGGTGGCAGCCGCTTTGGTGCGCTATGTCACGTAACCCCATGTCAGGACTGACAAATCGAAACATACAGTTTGAAATAGCAGGGAAAACATTTCCTGGGAAGATGGGGTGAAGAGGCATAGAATAGCCTGACCCTTTCTTTTGAGGACTTTTTTTTTATTTTCTGGGCAAAGAGAACTTGAAGAGGATTCATCACTTTGCTGCTGTTTCAGAGGGTTTCATGGTGATGTTAAGAGCCTCAGTATCACCTGTAATGGTCCATAATATGACTAACTGACCACATTTTTTTTTTATTTTTTTTTTAAATCCTGAGAGAAAATCTGCATATTTACATTTCAGATCTGAACACATTTGCAATGTTTCTACAAGTTTAAGACCCTGGTCCAACAAAACACTGCATAGAACATCAATAGACCATAAAATAGGAGTTATTCACTTCCATAAAGAGAAGTCTACTTTTGTACTACTGTACTGATCTCAGGAATTATACAATGAAACTACTTATATCAATTACTAAGTAGAGGAGAAAGCAGTTCCTAGTAGCAATACTTGTATCCCCAGAATTAGAATTACTTCAAATGTATCATCTCTGGCACCAGAAAAACAAGGTGCATAGGAGACACTGAGAACTGAATCAGTCTGTCTGGAGGTATTTGGGATCGAAGCGATGTGGTTCTGCTGTGTTATAAAACAAAATAGCCACATTTTGCTCTCATTTACATCCATGTCATTCCACTGAAACCAGTGGGCATTGTTTGTCTATGTGAAGACAAAAAGAAGTTGGTTTGCTATATAATTACATCCATGATCTGCGAAGATACTGATTAAAATGAAACAATCTGCTGAGTGAACGCACAACCGGAGGTCTTTATATGACTTGTTGATTCCTGGGGGGGGTTCTCATGCACTAGCAAATTTAGGGAAGATTCAGTTGCCAGATTGCTAGCAACATCAACTTCATAAATTCAGAGGAGTAAAATTATTTTTTTTTAAAAACCTTCTCTTAAAGAAGAGAAACCATTACCATAACGTCTCCTTTTTAAGCTGGTCTTGCTTTGCCCTCTGCTTAGCTCCTGAAGCTTTCTGTTGATACAATTTCTCTCACTTAGGCATCCATCCCATTAGGCTGCTATATTATACGGTTAAAACATTGATGTAACACAAGCTGCTACAGCAAATAATTGAAGTAATAAAATACAACTGCAGTTATTTGCTCTCTTGAATTGCAGACAGAAAAAAAAAAGAAGGCAGGATTTTTTAAACTGACTCCATCGTGTTGCACACAGTCAGGAAAACTTTTTACCTCCTCCTTTATTGCAATAACACTTTTTTTTTTTTCTTTTTTTTTCTTTTTTTTTAAAGCAGTGTAGTTGTAGTAACTTTTATATTTTTAACAGGAAAAGTAATTAGTCCACAATGTGGAATTACGCTGTCACTATTTCCTTTAAAATCCATAAATTTAAGGAACAGGGATGCTGAATCTGAACATACAACTACCTTCTCCTCC
>JAOWBP010053002.1:0-11914 GCA_028571105.1 Tragopan temminckii
GGCAGCCTGTTCCAGTGCTCCGTCACCTCACCGTAAAGAAGTTCTTGTGCACATTTGTGCGGAACTTCCTATGCTGCCGAAGACCAGCAATCATCTGGTTTCAGAAGCAAATTATCATTTCTATTGAAACAATGCAAACACAGCATTCACTTACAAAAAACAAGTAGTACCTACTGCGTAGAATTTTTTCTGACTGTTCATAATTAGTTCAAGGTTTTTTCTCCTCTGTGTCTGCTTCCACTTTCCACAACTATCTCCCACATGCAACAGAGGCTGATAACTCCTTTGCATGTTCTCCTTCCAAACAAGGCTCAGAAAATTGGTTTTCCTTGTTTCACTTTACACCTGCTCCTCTAGAACACCTCAGGGCTCACAGCTCACAAACTGCTGTGCACAGCTCTTCCGTGACAGCATTCTCCTCCAGGACTGGAGACTATATTCCCTACAGGTCCCACAGGCAGCAGGAACATTCTACAGGTTTCCTACATTCAAACATTATTTATAAATGGAACCAGAAACACACAAAGGAACAGTCCCAGTTTGGTAATTTTCTTTTGCAAAGTTGATATGACAGCACAAAATAACTTCAGCCACAAGTCACGAACTCAATCTTTGTAATTCGCATCATGAAGAGAACTCCAATTCATTTATCTTTGTCTCTTCCACGTTCTCTTCCTCCTGTTTACTTGCTTTACTTATCAATACTCTGTATGGTCACCCATTTAAGCAAAGCACAGCAGCCCTTTACACACAATGTGCTCCAGGCATCTGGCAGGCAACCCTACGGTAACTCCAGGAGAACATGTTGCCCATATCAGTAGGAAGGTACTGTACTTTATAGACTAAAATGTACTCCAGTTATCATCCTACATCTCAAATATAACTTCCCCTCTGCCTAATCATCCTCAAAGTACAAAGCATCTGCAGCATTCCAATTGCAAAGTTAATGTTATTTACCAAATCATATGCAAGTGGACATCCTTCCCAGTAAAAGTTAATGGCTTTGCTTACAGTTGTCCACAGCAAACTAGAGACTCCTGCTTTCAGAACTTAATTGAAAGACATGATACAGTGAGATCAGAATAAAGCTTGCATACTATAATGTCTTGATTTCACCTGTAAAAGACCTTGTTGAAGGAAGCACACAACTACAACAATTCTCTACCAAATACAGCCAAAACATTTTAGATATTTTTTCCCCTTCTACTGCCATCAGCTTCTAGTCATGTCTTCTAGAATTCAGGACGTCAGCTAGTTTTGTCTCACTGAAACCCATACAACTTTGTTGCTTTTTGTTGTTGTTGTTTTTAAAATGTATTTATTCACAAGTATTTTATAACCTTTTTAGCCTGCTCTTCTATCAAAGAAGTGTGAGGTTGTGTCCACCCGTAAATATTATTCCCAGAGCAGTGATCTAGAGAAGATATTTAATAGACAGTTTTGGAAAAATTTACTGCAGAGGTGAAATACCCTTGAAGAATTTGCCACTATTTTTATGCAGAGAACTTAAGATTAATAACTGTACAAGTAGCTGTTATACTCATGAAGCTGATTAAAGGTATGAAGTTAATAAATTAACTTTAAACAAGACCAATTAAATCAGAAATAAGAAGTGAACAAGTACAATGCTTTTATATTCAAAATGTAGTTTTACATTCTGCTGTCCAAGTAGCAGTAATTTTTTTTTTTGTTGTTCCCTATTTGCTGCCTTCCCTACAGAGGGAGCTGTATGACAAACTGATTGAAGCGAGTACAACCATTACCTCCACAGATAACCTTTGGTCTCCCACTCAGATGCTAAAACACTGAGATTATTAGGTCTGAATTCTTAGCTGTGATACAACTCCTTAAAAAATAAAAGGAAAATATTTTAGTCACCTCCTTACTGCCAACTCAAGTCCTAAAGCAGCATCTCGTCTTCAAGCTCAGATCCCTGTTATTCACCAAACTTCTGATAGAAGTCTTTCAGTAATACCCACTGTGCACCCATTATCAGACCAAGCTGATAGAACTGAAAAAACAAACCCCAAAGCTCAGGGACGGGCAACCATTGCAGGCATACCTGGTACAAACAATGGCACACACTGCGAAGTTGTGGAGGGAATTCCGAAGAAGAATTAATGATTGCATGAAAAAATTTTTCTGTCATTTGCAAGAGACTCCGCTGGTTCTCTTCAAGGCTTTCTGTAGGCTCCAGCCTGAAACAGATCCATAAATGTAAGACTGGAAATCAAACAAATCAGACTATCTGTACTTGTACTTTGAGCAATAACCTTATTCCACAAGGTAAACAGAATTTTTATAGGAACATTTACAATCTTTCACCACCAATATTTTAAATTGCACAAGTAGAAGGTCATTTAAAACTCACTAATAAACAGACAGCTAAGTTGGACTCTCTCTTCTATACAAAGACAAGCATTCATCATTTCCAGAGGTCTGCACTATCAGTTTGATGGTTTCTCTGAAAATAGTTTCTGAGTTAAGAGACAGATGTTTGAGAGCTAAACTATTAAAAAGGCGGCCTACTTTTTGGTAAGCTTTTTAAAAGAAGAATGATGAAAGCTTTCTAAGAATTAAAGTCAAAACAACTGACAACAGTTACTAAATACAAGTCTTGAAGTGACATGAGAAATTAAAACAAAAAAACTGCACACAACATACATGCATTCCATCTTGCTTCTGTAACTAATTCAATGACCTACACCAGATGCCTTCTGGTACTGCTGGAAAATGCCACATAATGCCTACACAAAAGTATGAAGTAGTATGAAGTAGCAAGCAGATGAGGTTTGTATGGGCTCTAAGCCCTCAGGGCTTAGAGGACATGCAGAAGAACTCATCTCACCGCACTAGACAGCTCTGTAAACTCTCCCTGGGTCTAAGAAATGTAGATACAATGAATGTGCCTAGTGGAATGAGGAGCAAAAAGCATGAAAGTGTGAGAAAAATATCTGCTACAATGAAAAGGGAATCACAATGACTGGGAGACAAGTATATAAATAAATACATTTGTTCCCCCCTTTGAATCTCAAACCTTGTAGGATCCACCTCAAAGCTGACGTGCTGCCATTCAGAGGATGTGATCACCGTTCTTAATAAAGGTTCCAAAAGCTTCTGCAAATAAGTAGCACCATATACCTGTTGAAAAAAGAAAACCAGCATATATGGCCAGATTAAGATAGCAGTCCACAGGAACACTACAAAATTGTGTGAATTATGACAACCTGAAAACACTTCATTTGTTTTTGTATTAGATAGACTCATAAAACACAGTTGTGGTCAACTTCTACAAGTATTTTAACTACTTGAAGAAAACTATAGGTCACTTCAATAACCATAATAAATAGATGAGAATCTCTCTTGGAGCACAGTGACTCAACACCCCATCTCTGTACAGTACATCACATTTTATACTAAAGTGAAAGCACAAACAAGAGCCTGAAATTCGTCTCACCATCTTTAAACTGCCCATTAAGTAAAAGGTCATCATATAGCAGAGGTGGACATAAGTTTTAAGAGACTTACTATGACTGAAGATTACGTAGGCCAGGACTTCAAAATAACTGAACTCTGTACAAGTATTTAGCTGTTTTTACCATGTTAGATCTAAATATCTAGTAATGTTTGTCTTCAAACCTACAAATCTTGCATATGTTTTTGTTAAGCAATCAGTCAGATTTCTCCACAGTACAGAGCACACAGACCAAGAAAAATGAAACATTTATTACTTTGGAAACTTCCAAAGGGACTAAATGCAAACTTAAGCCCAATGAGTTGAGCCGGGCAGTCCCGGTTAGTTCCAGAAGGACTGGTATTTTTTAATCTACAAAATTACTTTTATCAACAAAAATTATTTCGTCAAGCATTAAACACAAAACTCCCCAAATTTTCAAGAGATGTCAGTAAGATTTACAACTAATTTAAACGGAGTTTAAATTTAAACTTTGTACTATTTTCATATAATCCATTTTCTCAAATGCTTAACACCATAGATGGTTAGCTTTGTATTTTTCTATTACTAAACCGTTCCTGTTGTTGACATGATTTGTAGCAGAAAAAAAGGTTAGATAACTTACCTTAAAACAAAAAGTCATTATTTTACTAGCTAAGCTGTTTCCTCGGAAGAGTGTCTGCATGGAATCTGCTAGCTCAACTTCTTTTGAAAACATATTCCAAAGTAGCTGGTAGAGCAAGTGCCGGGAATCAAAGAGTGTGACCAGAACGCGAGCGAGCTCATCCTGAAAAGAATCAAGGAAACATTCATCTGAGCAGCCAGTTAAAACTTGTACTAATGCTTTAAATTTGCTATTTGCATGCAAATATCCAGTTAAGCACACACAACCTTTTCTTAAATCTTCCCTATGCTACTGTGTAAAAATCTCTTTCATTATAACTCCTCATGCAATTTCAGAACGTCCAGATAGATAAGCAGTTATTCTGCTGTATAACAAAGACCAATTAATCTTGCTAAAATCTCTGCAGAGGAGCAAATAGAGTTTTGTTTTTCAGCATTACAGCACACAATCGGTAATAAGTAACGTCAATCAAAACAAATACATTATAATAACTGCATATAAAATTACTTAGACATCAACTAAAATTTAAAATAAAACTCTCGTTTGTAATTAAGATCTCTTAAAACTGAATACATTTTTTGAGAATATACTAAGAAAAGCTAACTATTACAAAAGGAAGGTCTAATCTCACTTTGGTGGGCTACTGTTACACTTCAAAATGTTTGCACTAATTATTTCAAGTCTTATTATTTTCAAAAAATTTGGAAATAAAACGCATGAATCAACTCACCCACTGAGAACAAGGCACCACGTTCGCTAAAGCCATAGCAATGGGAAGCTCCCCCTGATCGCCCATCATTGTAACCAGCTCCACCAGCCTCTCAAACCGATCTGCCAGCACCGTTTCTGCTAACGTATCAAACTCTGTTCCCTGCTGTAGAATTTTGGTGAGGACTTCCATAAACGTAGCTCTTGTCTGAAGGTCTTTATGATAGCCCAAGCCTCATTGAAAAAAACAAAACACACATCCAATAAAGCTACTAAAAAAACCACGTAAAAATAAACGGAATACATAATTACACACAGCTTTCTCCAATTACATTACCTATTGAATGCATAAGACCACTGTCCACATTTGCATTGAGTAAATTTGACATAGCGAGGACAGTGCAGTGCCGGAGCGAAGCCAGTCTTCGGGACATCCCACGTTTCCTGCCACCTGTTTGTGCACTTTCATCTTCAACTTCACTGCAGTCATTTAGAAGGTTCATAAACAGTGTGAAATACCTAAAGGAAAAGATAAAGACTTGGATCACTGAAAGATTATATGAAGGCAATGCTATGAACATTTGCACACAAAAACAAATAAACCATAAGTCTTCAAAAAAAAAAAATCCCATGCATGCCCCAAATAATCTTTTTTGTAGTACTGTCTAAATTGTCTAAGAATATGTTGAAACAGGAATGCAATGCCCTAGAAACGTGTATACAAATTCCTCAGATCAAGAAAATGAATTTCACAGGTGCACCCTTAGAGTTAAATATAATTTCAAACCCAGTTAATACCTCTCCCACAAGTTAAAGATATAGCTATGTTAAGGGGAAATAAAACCAAACCTAATAATTGTTTTCTAAACAAACATGTTTCCATAAACATAGGAGACAGAGATTGGTGAAATGTATGAGGTAACTTTGGACAATAAAATTAATTCAGCTAGAAGAAAAACACACAGTTTGTAGTAAAAAAAAAATCATATGGTGCATCTACTTGAAGCCACTGTATAGTAAAAATAGTTAAAAGTCACTATTTACTTAAGAAATAACTGAGATTTGGCTTCCATCAACTCAACACCATCTCCTTCTTCAGGCTGTAATGGAAGCCCAGCGAGAAGAGAGACCACCGCTTCCATACTTGCTTGATCCAAATCTCTGGAAAAAAAAAAAAAAGAGCTGTGAATCATTTAGATTTCAGCAGGATTAGTCTCTGCTCCCACTTGAAGATTTCCTTTCATGCACCAAGTCTCTTCCACTAACGCACCTAATTGCAGCTGAAAAGTCTATCAGAAAAAGGTCTGCATTCTGTCCAGCAAGAAAACAGCAATCGCATAATGCAGTACAGGTTCAAGCAACACATTATTAAAGGACAACAACTGAAAAGCAAGTATGTCACTAAAAACATCTAACACTAATTTTTGATTACTTTATAATGTATCACAGGACAACCTAACTTCATAAATTAAAACAAACAATCCTAATGCTAAATCAGAAATCGTATTAAGGAGAATTGAATAGAAACGGAACACTTTGAAAGAACCCTCAGGAGCCATGGCTACGCATTAAATACAATCCTGTTGCTGCCCATCAAAAAATTAAGTTTCAGTTTTGGCATTTTCCTTAAAATTACGACCACTAAAGAAATTCCACACAGTCCAGCTGATCCATGGATATCAAATGACACCAGAAACACCATCAGCAATTTCAGAAACAGCATAACAGCATCCTTCCATACCTTGTCAAGCACTTCACATCTTCATCTGTTGCTTGATTAGATGTTCCCATAACCCAGTCTGTCAAATATTCCACCATTTTGTTCCTGTGAAATATATACACACACACAAAATTGCTAGCTTTTGGTTTTTAAATAACAATCCATTCCCTCAAGCACACTCGCTACCATTTACCTCATCTTAATTATTACAAATTCGTATTTGAATCATCACACAATGAAGTTTTACTGGACCCCATCCAGCATCACATGCAGACTTCTTTTCTTTTTTTAAACATACATTTAGCATCCCCAAAGTCAAAATAAAATTTTAATGATTAACCAGATTCTAAATTATTAAATTTGAGGACAAGGACTGTTATGAAAAAGCGTTGGTTTTCTTAAACAAACATGTAGCGGAACAAAATTACACTTGCACATATTTACACTGTCCTAAATACTTCACTTACCTAAATTTCATTTCTTGGCAAAATGAAAGATCATCTCTCCGCTCCATCATTACTTCCACCAACTGACAGAGTTTAGTTTTTATTTGAATTGCATGTACCAAGTTTCCAAGTACACGCACATACCTGAAGATAAATAGCAAAAAGATGAAGTAGATACTTCATGGTGCACAAAAAGTGGCCCACGCATCTGATACATCTTTTCAACTTCATCTCAAAACCTACATGCTGGCTGATGCAACGGACCTGCATAACAGATCAGCAAGTGCTTGGGCCAATGTTTTACCAAGTGAGGAAACCAACCTTTGTATCAGCTAAAGATGGGTATCAAATTTTTTCTGGTCAAAAAAGTTTCCTATGAGTATAAAACTGAACAGAAACCTGCCCGTCAGCTGACTGCTAACCACTAACACAAGTGCATATAAAAGAATGAAGGAATACTTCCAGGAAAGGAGATGAGCTATAGAATGGTTGGTTCTGATAAACAAAAAAAATCCATCAGTTCACTTAATTCTATGGTATAACCAGTCTCCATGACTAGTGAAACTTTTAGAACCATAAGAAAGGGGACCACAATCAACTTCCTTGATGGATGCAAGCAAAGGTATGAACTAAAAGAGTCTAATTTTCCTCCTTAAACATATTACTTTGTATGGGAAAGTCAAGAAGGTTTCTTACCTAACCAGGTTTAGCATCATTGTCTCAATACTAGCTTGTCCAAGATGTTCTGAGCTCCCTTCTGTATGATTGTCAAGCAAGTTCTTCATTATAGCAATGGTTTGTTCTACAAATTGTGTGTTGGTCTCAGTTAACAAAACCTACAGGAAGAAAGTTTCTGATCTCAATTACGGACAGAAAAAAAAGGAGGGGGCAGCTGTTTATCAAATACACTGCAGTATTTCAAAATCTAACAGACAAGCATTTTTCAATTATCATTTGATCAAAAGAATGTTACTGTATGTCATTATTAAAATAGGTTAATGCTAACTAACCTTAGAGATTCTGAGAACATTCTCACAGGTTCTGTTGTCTAAGAGTTCACTAAGAATTCAAAAATATTTTTAATAAAACTTTATGCTAAATACAACTTGGAATCAAATACAAAAATTACGTGAAGCATGCTCTCAAACAGTCACAATGTTAGCAGATTTTTTGTACAAAACACGGACACCTCATTTCAATTACCAATGTGAAAGACAAGACTGATGCTTTTTATTAAGATACAAATGTGAAGGAATATATCAACACTTTACCTGTCCTTGAGAATCAAAAAACTTGCTGATGGTATTCTTCAATTTGTTAAATAGCATTGGATAAAGTGCTGGACTCAACTCCAAACCCACCAGATCTTTAATATTAGTCCGTATTTGTAGTCCCACTTTCTCATGGTTACAGACCATCAGAGTCAATAATCGATCTATGAATTTGCTAACAGGAGTCTCTGCATTTCCCTCAGTGGATACCATAGATATCATGGAGCCCTTACGCTCATTGACTGGGCCCATAGGTGGGCTGTAGGTTGCTAATCCTGCATTGCTACGATGCTGTAGGCACACTCCTCCGAGGGCACAGAGGAATCCCGTCATGTTGATCCATTCCTGAAGAGAATCTGTGTCAGACAAGTCTATGGAGCCTCCCCCACTAACATGTGACATTCGTCTCTTAACAATTGTCTTATGAAGACTTTCAGTAACCTGAAAAAGAACAACTCAAGATGAAACCTCTTCAATTAAACAAAAATAACAGAGAGAGATCAGAATTTGAAAGTATTCCACATCGAATCCTGCCATTTAAAATTCCAGTCTCAACAATTTTCTAAGATTTGCCTTTTGCAGTTTATTTTGGTCATAAAAGAAATCTATCCAGGGGAACTATTTTTGGAGAAGTTGAAAAAACAAGGCTTAAAAATGGCCCAAAGCAGGTTGTCTAAATGACTCCCTGATGAATACCAGGATAAAGCATATTTAAGTGATGATTGCCAACACCTTTTTATTTTCCTTTAAAAAAAACAAAAAAAAAAAAAACAAAAAAAACCTTTCAGTGGAAAGGACTGCACAATTTCTCTAGCAGTATCCCAGAGTATTCTTTTCACTTTATAAGTTTAGACTCCATCTATCTTACAGCAATTTAAGTAAAATTATTTCTCTTATCAGTGGGCACAGAGGACTGATTTCTGGAATACTATCATGGAACTTATATCCTCCTACAGACTAGCTGCCTAAGTTAAAGTTAAATTCCTTAAAATACATAAATTTAAATATTTGCTTTGAATTTCTAAGTGTTGAAACTATGGAAAAATCATAGTCACCTGCCCATCTTCCATTTTGGTCTTTGGATAGTTAAGGATTAGTTTTGTAGCTTGTTCCCATTTTGCATGTGTATCCTCCCAAGCCTAAAATAAAACATATCAAGATTTAACTTTAAAATTACTTGAAACAACAGTCTTTTCTGTGTTCAAAAAAACCAAACCATATCAACCAACAACAATAAAAAAAACAGCACAAAACCAACTGATACGTATATAAATTTATAACAAAGTTTACCTCTGTGTTCCCTGCAGTTGGATGTTCAATACGTCTTAATAAAGCCATCACTCTTTTCTGAAGAGCTGCTCTCCCTACAAAGAACAGAGTATTTATCAAACAGGTTTTTGAAAAGCTACCTGCATCAAATATGAGATCTTTGAAAGTAATTTTTAAATTAGCAAGAGGAACATAATCCCTTAAAGTGTTTCAAAAAAGTTCTCCCTGTTACACATTCAAACCACCACAGACACCCAAATTCCCATTTCACTCCACCTATTTCAATGAAAGCAGGAGTTACACTTGACTCTAGAATCTTATTTAAAGAACTTCAATCCCAACAATCTTATTACCCAAGGGCAAAGATATTTTTCAGACTCATCGTTCCTACCTGTTGACATCATATTGCTAACAGATGCAAACTCCATGAAAGTGTTGTAGTTTGGCAAAAAATTATGAACTGAAACTTCATCTACTCCACATCTGATATCTGCTTCCTCACAGAGGTGACGGAAACAGGACATTGCAACAAGGACTGCCTCAATATCCGGACTCCACAAAAACATGTATAAGGCAACTTCCAATTTTGTTTGGGCCTGGCGACAAATAGGTGTTCCACTGCATCCTGTTGTACTTTCCTTGGAAAACAAAATTCCAAATTTGGTAATATTGCCTAGGAATATGACAGTTTTCCTAAAATTTAGCTTTATCCAAGATCCTTCTCAAATTTGCTTTTATTCCAGAAGAATAAACAGTCCTAACCACAATCAGAACTCTACTGTATATGACACCGCATAAACAAAGTGGCAAGAAACTACCTTCATAAAGATAACCATGTACTTACGAAAGTCCCACTGATACTAGAAAATTATGTACCAATAAACAAATTTTTTTGCACATAAAAGATATTCAAAATATCATTTTCACTTTTCCCTGCCGCTAAACAGTAGATCAGAAAACCTTGTCTGTCAAATGGCATACCTTACTGAAATGCCGGATATTACGATCTTTCGCAGTACGTTCCAACTGCATGCAATACTTTAAAAGGTGAGATTTCAGGTTTATGTTACTTACCATGGAAGAGTTTCCTTTCCCTTTCCTGAGGGTGGCTCCAGGAGCACAGCGCATCATCTCTTCATGGTCAAGAGACATCTGACTAGTTCCACCTCCAGAGACATCATACAGGAAGAGAAAGTGACAGGAAGTTCTGTCTGATTGCTATGAAGAAAGGAAAGAAAAATAATAAACCACCTTATCTTTTAAAACAATATGATTCAGGACATGGCCCTACCTTACCAAGGGAAAAAGCTCCTCAGAATTTACAATGTATCTTTCACATTGGTGCTCTAAGAGGGCCTTATAAATACACCCAAATAAACAGTATCTTAGAAAATGAACTATTTTGAGAACCACCTTCAAAATGTATCACCTTGAAGTAAGCACATCATGCCTTTTCCTTCCTTGGGCCTGCCCCTGAAATCCCAATAGGTTTCTCAGTTCTACTCCACAGAACACAAACCAACATAATTACAGTTTAAATGTAATTAAGTCTAAAGAAGCCAAGCTCAGCAGTACTGTAAATTTTCTATACACTTTGTATTTTAACATAAAAAGTAAAAACCGAGAACATGAAGCAGAGCTCTAGCAACAATTACTATCTTTTCTTATCCTGATATTAATAATCATCCTCTAAGCATGATGAAGGAAGAGATTTTTAACTACTCAGTACTTCTCCACTGAAAGCAGAATTACAATATTAAGTGCACTCTGTGTCTCAAGGACAGCTGATTCCTACTTAAAGGCAAAATTAGCAAAAGTCTTCCCAAATTCATAAAAAGCCAGAATACCCATAGTTCTGAACTGCAGTATGAGATCATATTTTACAAATGTACATTATGTTGGAGATAAAGAAAAAAGCCTACCACTCAGCATCAAAACAAACTCAAAACATCAGTAACAGCAACCAAAGTTGAAAAGAGAAAAAAGTTCATTTGAAGATAAAAATGCTCTTAGTACAATGGACTTGTGAAGCGTGTCACGTATCACACATGACATCTTCTCGTGTTAGTACATCTACTTGCGAGTCAGACAGAAAAAAACAAACTCTTTATTTTCAGTAGTAGGCTTTTAATTAAAAAAGTCTGGTTTTAATTCTAGCAAGTACAGAGTTCACAGTGTTCAGCTCGGAAAAAGTCTCTTAGTATTCAAAAGAAGCAAGTGAGTTCTAGGACACGTCTGAACACAAGATCAGTGAAGTACATTTTCTCATAACTATCTTCCCCTCTCTCTCCTCTTGCAGGCTATTTCCCCTGTATTAGGGAAATAAGCATAAGGCATCACCTCACACAGAATCACACAGAATGGCCAGGGTTGGAAGGGACCACAAGGATCATAAATCTCCAACCCCCCTGCCACGTGCAG
>JAOWBP010053003.1:0-11914 GCA_028571105.1 Tragopan temminckii
ATCCTGGCACTCTTTATGGCATTTTGAAATATTGGCAACTTCAGGTGGTTGCATTTTCCCAAGAAGCAAAAAACCCTGACTACTTTCAGACAACATTAAGTATGCCAGGAAGAACTGAAAAAAATCAAATTAAACCTTGGAATAAGCTATCTGACGCTAGCAGGACTGCCTGGAATTGAATGCAACTGCTGAAATCTCTCCGGTTCACACAGCCATAAAATGGTACATTGTTTTCTTTTTTAGCATGTTCCACCAACTTTAAGTCATAGATTTTCTAGCAGCAAATGGAAGGTCTCAAAACTGTCAGAATTCTCTTTAATTTAATTCCAGCAATGAAAGCAAAAGAGAGACAATGAAAAAAGAGAGTGAAGAAGCTGAAAAGAAATAAAGAGCAAAGGTACATAAAAAATGGAAATTAAGAGAGAAGAGAGAGAATATTTCCAAGATTAAAAGAAGCGGAAAAGCAGTTAATGGAATAGACTTAGGCAAGACGCAAAGACCATGACCCATCATTTCACAAATGAAAAGGTACTCGAAGCTGCAGTTTTTGCTGGTTGTAGGAGAAGATACTGTGCAATTATGAATGTAATGAGATCTGTAAGTCGATTTTTAAATTAAAAACCTGATAAACAAACATGGAGGAAAACATTTCTATTTCAAATATTCACACTGAACAAATCTATTTCACACAAAAGCAAGTGTTCACATGTGGAGTGTAAGAAGTGTAGAGATTTGGGCTGGCAAAAAAGATCAGTAGAACCAGAAAAATGAAGCTGAGATGGAAAAGGAAGCAAAACTACATGGTTAACTTTACCATCCACATATTATCAATGATGGCATATGGACAACACAGTAATGTGGTTTTCACTTTGTGTGGTCCCAATGGAAACCAGCTTCCCTGGGTGCAGATGCATGCTGTAGCGCACTCAGCTGGGCTCCACCTGTGCAGCCCCAGAGGTTTAATGGCTGCATTTGGTGGTGTTCTGATCATTAGATTGGAAGAGCAGCTACAATTTTTTTTTTTTTTTAAGTATTGCCAGATTTCAGATTGGATAATTTTGGTGAATATATTTTAACAATGGAATATTTTCATTTTGAGAACTTCTGATAAGCTCTTAATATGTAGTCAGGGGACACTGGCAGTAAGGATAATTTCATACAAATACACTTCACATTTGATTGAAAATCAGTATTTTTAAACTATGTAATCATTTTACTAACATCCTCAAAATGATAAGAATGTATCAATCCAGTAAGTGATATATACAATAGGTACAAAGGTGATAACACACAAAACCGCTTCAATTACTAGCTCTAATGGGCTTTTCATCTCGCACCAGCTATTCTTAAAGACAGAAAGAATAGAAATTGATATGAAACATTGCAGTGATGGATAGAAGGGCCTGGGTAAAGAGATACATAGGATGCATCAACTGAGAATTCTGACTGCTTGGAGTTTGATGATTATCATAGAATGGCTCTTATGAATACTCTCATATTCACCTAGACTGAAAAAAATAGTTTTACTAAGGAAACTAAACAAGATATGGAGCTACCCTGCATTCCTTCTTTAGACAAAGGAAAGAGTAATGTGTTTCTTAAAGACAGTTCAGCAATCTGAAGATCTCAGTTGCCCTCTGGATGTACCTATTCCTTTCTCACCGGGGAGACAGCTTGGAACAAAAGGATCAAAAAATACTGAATAAATCTGAACTTTTGATCATGAAGAGGCAAGACCCTTTTCTACTATTTCTTCAAATTCTGTGTGTTCCCTCAATGTTGGATCATGTCAAGTGAGAAGCCTGACATATCTGGAATGAGTTGGCAATCAAGGTTTGTGTGGATAACTTTTTATCATATATATGCTGTTATCATGTAACAGCAGGAATTCTCAAGATAAATAAGGATATATTTGTGGGTGAAGGAGCCCTGGGAAGGTATAGATTGACCCTCAGGCAACTTCTAATTGGGATGAACCTATTCCTCTTTTGTTTTGAAATAATTACTTTGTTTTTCTTCTCTAAGGCCCCACACTTCTATATTCTGTAATTAAACAATAGCCCTTACTTTTGGGGGTTTTGCTATGTCATAATTTGGCCATGGCATAACTGGAATGCATAATCCACTACAGTCAATTATTTCTTTGTACAGCCCCAAAACAAAGGATGATTTGTGGTCATGATAAAAAGGACAGACCTGGATACTTTCTGAGATATGAGTCACTCAGCTCCCGTGTAAACCGAGAGGATGTGCATGCTTCAAGTTTTGGAAAGCTGGGGCAAGAGGTAGGAGTGAAAGCTGACCTATTCTCTACTCCCTTTTGTCATTCCTATCTCTGTTTCTTCCTGTTTTGTTTGTAATTCCTCATGCTTTGTTCTAAGAGAATATGGTGAAACAACTCTTTTTCTTAGTCACTTAAAAAGGAACTTGTTTCCCTGACCAAAAAAACCCACAAAACCTCAAAACCAACTCCAGCTGGACATATTCCAGGAAATTCTAATTATTGTTGGATTTCCAATTAACATTTTCAGATGTAGAGAAAGGATTAGAATAAACATGTGCTTTTCATTGCACATGATGAGAAAGATTGTTCCAACAGCTAGGATCATAGGAAGATTAACAAAATCTGCTTTTCAGACTACTGTTAGCTCTAACTAGTCAGATTTATATTCAGTGCAGTCCTGTGAGTTACAGAAACATTTTCATCCCTGCTTCACAGCTCAAGAAATGAGTTACAGCAGAGACTAAGTGAAGGATGGGGAACTGTATTCAAAGACTAATTATCAATGGTGGCAAATTTAAATAAAGAATTGAATGGGTTTCTGCAAGAATCCATCCAGTACTGTTAAAATACTTCATTTCATTACTTGGAAAAAGAAGTATAGAATGATCTTATTGAATTAATTGATTACATAAAGCTGGAAAACATTTTCCAGCATTTTGGAGACTAGGATAAGGATTCAAAAGATCTCAGAAAATGGATAGGATATGTGAAAGAATGGAACACAACACTGCAAAGACAAGAGCAAAGTTCCAAAGACAAGCACTCCCACTCTGGATTTTCTGTACTTCTGGGGCACAACAGTCCTTAGAAAGAAATCTCTCCCTTAGGTGCTAAAAAAATCTCCAAGAATCCCATCAGTTCTTATTCTACATTAAAGATGATTTCTTCAGATTTACCTGTCAATACCTACCATGTACCCATGTACCTATGTATTTACAAACAGTATGTATGGCCCCTAGATTTCTACCTTAAGGAAGAGAGGCTGTACCACATCACAGGGAAAGATGTGTTACCACACTTTTTCACGTCCACATGGAAGGAGTGGCAATAGGGAAGCAGGACACTGAAATGCACAGTACAGGCCTTTCTCAATGCTACTGGAATCTTCTGCTTTCTACCAGCTGCTTTAAGAAAAGTTTCTAGCTACTGTGCTTTTCTACAAAAGTCTCAGAAATGTGAGCTGAGACAACAAGCTGTGATATGGGTGTCTAGAACAGCAGGTCTGCTCAGCCCCATTGACCTCCATGAAGAACTACCTCAGATGGCTTTTAACTGTCATAGAAATTACTAGTTTCAGTGTTGTTCTAGTTACCATTTAAAGACTAAATACATGAGGAAAACATGTATTTTATGTATTTTTGTGATGGTATCCTGTTTTGAAATACTCCCAGCATTATATCCTACATTCAAAATGTTGCAAGTCCTCAGGCAGGGAAAGTCCAGCTCAGTGAATCCGAAGTCTCTCAGAAACTATTCACAATTAAACTTTTCCACTGTACTAATGAAGAAGGTTTGGATGTGAATGGAAAAAGGTGAGATAATACTTGTTAGAAGTGGGAAACTGACTGCAGAATGGAATACAGTACTCCATTCAAAGCAGATCTCATTTTGACAAAGTTGTTTCTCACTTTGTCATAACCATTTCTGTCTTTCAGTCCCCATTTCTTCCACTTGTTTTCACTGTACAGTTAAGGAGTATAGTAAAAAACATTATATATGCTTTTTCTTTGATGTTTTCAAAGTCAAAAAAAGAATCTGCATATTTTCAAGTGACACTTTGCTGTGACTAAAAGATTTGTCATCTGGTGGGTACTCTAATTAGAAATCTTAACTACCATTAAGATTTACCTGCCAATGCATTCTGTCATCCAAAAAAGATTTCACTTGTTTACTTGGGGAATCTCACAGCTTTATGGATTTACAGACACTGGAAATGAGTGTAAAATGTCACAGCTCACTGCTCAGAATTTCACTAGCTGCAGCACCTTCTTGTCTTTGTCACTTGTATCTTTGTATAGGACTGTGAAGACTACAAAGCCTTCCAGACATTCTAAAAAGAGAAAATGGGAAGAAAGCAGTACCAAAAAAAGCAAACTATCTGAATTTCTGAGAGGAGAGAGGAGACTCCTGTGGAGATTCCAGGCATGGTCATGCTACCTTACTATTAAGTTGAGGCAATATCCCAGAAGCAATGAAAACAACCACACAAAGTTCACATTGAAGGAAGTAAGTAGGTGGTCACAAAGCATGGATTACATGCATTACTGTTTGCACATGGATGCTCCTATACTTCAAAGGAAGGACTACCAACTCCAACCTTTTGGGTTTTTGCCCAGATGGATTCAATCCCAAGCCACTGAGGAACTGAGGCTAATCAAACACAAGGAGACAAAATGGTCAATGCAAGGAGTTAGTGAGGCTTTGTTACTAAATCCAGAGCTAAGCATACAAGGCTAAAAATACAGAAGCTGTATGTTTCTGCATAGTATGCCATGATGTTGTTTAGTCACCCTGTGGAAGCCAAATGACTCCTGGGTTGTTGCTGTAGTTCAGGAGAAGTTGAACATCAAAGGTGGGGATCTAGAAAACTAGCTTCAAGGGTACTTAAGTCAGCCAGTAGGGCACCATCTGTGTCACAGCTCTCCAACCAAGGTGCTTAACACAAGGCAATGGGAAGAAAGTTTTAGAGACCAATACTGCCAAGAAATCTCTGCAGCCGCTGGGCACATTTTTCCTAAAACACAGGAGAAGGTAAAGTTGTTCTTCCTTTACCCAATAACCTACCAATTGTGAAACTCAGCCATAAGACTGAAACTCTAAGTTTAAGACCAGCAGTCTAGTTGAACACTCTCATTTCTCTACAAAATTAGAGGGATGAGAAAGTGAACTGATAGAGTTCTGTGCTGAAAGAAGACAATCTGGACCCAGCATCTCCTTCACACCCCTGTTATTATGATGCATCTATTCAGACTATTGATGTCTTGGTGACATTTGGCATACATTAAATACAGCATTCTATTGACTTTGTGTGGATGTTCAAGATAGAACCATGGATCTAGCTATCCCAAGCTCCCATTATAGTTAATAGAAGACAAGTAAATCTTAGGTGTTATGTACCTCAGTTTCAGTTGGATGCATAATGCATATCTGCTAAATTATAGCCTGGCAAGACCTACCTCTCCACATTGACTAAGAATGATCCTAAAGAGCTGTGGTGGTTGTATTTACTTGTGTACCCACAATATCTCAAAGACATCTAAGATTTACTACTGTTTCAAAAGAAAAATAATAGAATGGCTCAGGTTGGAAAAGACCTTCAAGATAATGTAGTTCCAACCCCCTGCTATAGGCAGGGACACCTCGCTCTAGACCAGGTTGCTCAAAACCCCATCCAGCCTGGATGCATCCAGGGAGGGGGCATCTATAACCTCGCTGGACAACCTCTTCAAGTGTCTCACCATCCTCAGAGTAAAGAATTTCTTCCTAATATCTAGTCTAATTCTACCCTCTTCCAGTTTAAAGCCATTTCCCCTCCCACTAGTCAATTAGTGAATAAAATTAGGGCCTGTTTACAATAGTTAGGTCTTTTAAATGTTTTGCAAATCAGGAACCCACAAGAGGTTCCTTAGTGGCTCTATTTCCTTTTCCTGACATGTGAGTGTTAAGAAAAGTCTTCCCATGACCTTCCCATGAGGCAGAGCAACTTATCCAGTAGTGTTAAATTACAGGGCGCTGGACAGTTGTCAGCATTTTGGAAGCTCTTCAGCAGCGTGTGTTTGGGAACACCTTTGACCACAAGCATTCCCCTTTGTGTACACTCCTGCCATTTGATACATTGTAGAGCATCAAAAGACATGAAACAGCTCCTCCAAAAATGCTGCTGTTCACTTCACTTCATCTTTTATATTGAATCCCAGTAGGGAAACTTGAAGAGGAAATATGGGGGTGGCAGGTTATTAAACTATATCATCTCTTAAAGTGTTTTTCCTCTCTTTTACAATTTGAGAATCCTGTCATAAAGCAGGTATTAAAAACAATCAATCTGATTTCCCACAGGGTGCTACATTAATTATTCAGATTTAGCTCCTTGCAGAATAGACAAGGTCTGACAACAGCAGGTAGAAGAGGAAAAGGAGCTAAACGTGTTCAGGTAATCTTTGGAAAGAAAATTTTATATTGTTTCCAAAGGCAAAGAATGCAAATAGTGATGTCTTCAATAATAGAAGCAGGATATTATCCCCAAATCATTTCTCTGTCATAGGCAAGGGGTATCTGATGGGCATTCTTACTTGGGATCTTACTGTCCCTTGGCAGATGACTTATAATACACCTTGGATTCCTGCTTTAGAGAGCAGTCCTATTAAATGTATGTGATACATGTCATTGACTACAATAGGCAGAGGAGGCCAGGGCTCATTGTGTCCTGTAAGTGCTCTTTACCTTTTCTACCTCTCTTTATGATGTTTCCTTCTAAAGTACATCAAATAGTCTATGAATTAAGCAAACTCATCTTATTAGAAGAGCCTCCAGGGTGTCTTCTGTACTATGACTTCTAACTTCTGACTTTGGACACAATCAATGAATGAATCAATAGTAATCGATGCATAGAGCATTTTAGCAGGATTAATGATGGTATGGGAGGTGCTGATGGGCCAAAATTAAGTCAAGGACCGTTAATCCCAGCTGGTCATTTGTCTCTAGGCAGTGCTTTGTGCCGAAGTCATTACTGCTATTCTAAGAAAAAATAAAACGTAGCGGGCATTGGCACACGGATATTTTTAACCTGGCAGTTGCAGTCAGTTGTTTTGTATGGCTCTTTCTATCAAACGTTACCCATTTGCTCTTAGGTTTTTCTACTGCATAAAATGTCTCATCACTGTTTTCTCCATTTAGTGTATCAACAGATATTTTTCATCATCTACAGGCTACAGAGAGGTGTCCTGGGATCCATGGAGCTTACAGCATCCCCCCACAGGCATCCCGTTGTGGGCAAAGGAGACAGACCTTTCTGCCAACGTATTAGGAACAGTAGCAGTCACACATGTCTACCAAGTCCTCAAGAAATCCTATCAGCTCAAAACAGAGAGGCACCACAAAATAAGAAGTACTTCCAATGATTTTTAGTACCCCTTCTTGGAGAGTTCCCAGCGTGTGTCTAGCACACCACTACACACAGATGGGGTGGGAGTGGTACTATAAACTTTCCCAAAGTATCCCAAAGTATTATACATTAACTGTAATATAACATGACCAACAATGACTGGACCAAAAAAAGCAATGCCTTTCACATCAGGATCCAGATATATTCTAATCCAAGACACATATAGTATACAACACTATACAGACAACACTATACAGACAACACTATACTGTGCTTGGTAATTCAGTTTGAGGAAGGAGCTAGACAGTCCTAATCATGCTTGGTAGTTTGGTGTAAGGAAGGAGCCAGAAGTCCTAATCATGTTAGGGAAAATATAATGTACCAGGCACCTGGAGAACTGTCTTGTGCTACTTATCATAGAGCACACTTAAGTGTGTTTCATTTGAAATTTCTCCTGGTTTCCAACGAACTTCAGGTTTTCATGTAATGTAGACAAGAAACAGATCAAACTGGAATGCCCCTTTGTTATAATTTTCTTACCTAAATACAAACACGAGAGCCCTGAAAATGTTGCAAAAGGAGATGAATATTTTGAAGGGGAAGATAACAGATGGAATACAAGATTCTTCTGAGACAGAAGTTGAAAAAAACTCCATTTTTGCTTTTTGCCAATTGGACAGAAGTTTAACAGATGTGTTACTCACTTATTGGGAGTTTTGGAAGATTTGTCTCCCAGGGTGCACAACCAAGGCGTATAACAGAAGGAAGAACAGACAGTTTAGATCAAACTAGAACAATGTGCAAATTCTCATGGAGAGAAGGAATTTTGCTTTGTCATATTTGGGCAGAAGAAAAAAGCATATGAAGCTCACATTCAATGCAAACAATGCCAATAACAAGACAGATTATTTTGCATACAAACATGCAGTGGCCTTGGCTGTAAGGGAGACAATCAGTTACAACATTCAGCCACAGAATGGAGCTCCTCAATGTAGATACACTTTGTGTGAAGTAATATTTACTTAGGCATTGTTTTACCCTGCATTTCCATGGTTTCATTTTTCCTTACTTTTACTTTTTCAAAAAGAAGCAACAATGAACAAACTGATTCCTATTCACTTAATTCAGGTCTTTCATGTTTTATATAGATGTTGCTTGGATCCTTCTTATGGGCTGCTTTAGGACTGGTGAGAGAAAGAACTATACAGTTGGGATTTTTTTAGAAAACTTCTAAAACAAAGTCAATATTGAAACATTAACAAGACAAACTAACTGTATGTTGCAAGAGAAGTCAACCAAGTGCTACCATAATGCCTGAAAGAATTAGTGGTTAGCAAATGAAGCGTTTCCTGCGCATGGTTTCTGTCATATTGCACAACTGTTAAACGAAACTAAGAGAAAGAAGGAATGTTTTAATGACTTGAAATCCTGGAGAAGTCATGCATAACTAGATGGAAATCTCCTGGAGACAGCTGGGAACAGTAGCCCCTGCCTTGTAGTACAGAAAAAGAGAAAATCTCTAGCAAAGTAATGTTGCGCTTTTCTGATTATCCTCATCAATAACAGGTTCATTCTGAGCCTATGGCCACAGCCATGCTAGAGAATGCTTCTGGTGTGATTTCAGAGTTGGCGTTGACATCATTTAATTAGAAAATTACTGCCTCACCTTGTATTGACCCAATTAAGCTACAAAAGTGTACCTCCTCACAGTTCCCCTGAGTATTCTCACCACTTCACCAACAGCGCTTAAGCCCAACACAGACAGGCATATTCAATTAGAATGATGTACTTTCTGAGGGCTTTCTGGAGCATAAGCTACACAAAGAATGACTACAGTTTCCCTTCCTGTTGGTCCCATCAGCACACACAGTCCCAACAGGTATTGCACCCAGTATCCCATTTATGAGAATATGAAGAAAATTAGTGAGAAAGAAGTCCCCAGGAACAAGGCTCAGTTAACACGACAGCTGCCATTCAGAAAGTCTCAAGGGAGAAGGCTGTGACAAAGCTGTTACTGAATCCAGGATGTGCACACATGCCTAGTTAAAGGCTGACATTTCTCTCATACCAATTACAGAGACAGACTGCTTAGCTGTCTCTCATTGTCACTGTGCTTTAACCTAGTACTCAGAAATTCTTTGGCACAAGATGGGAGCACTGCCATGCCCAAGCTCCCTCACCTCTGCTAAGTTCACTCCTCAGGAAGGGCTGCTATCACCAAGCTGCAGAGGGTGGAGGAAGTGGTGGCAAAGGGTCAAGCAGGACTTGCTATTAGGAAAGAGAATGATGAAGTAATGAGTCTGGAAGTAGACTCCAGTAGGCCTAGAACAATTTAAAAGATTTTAAAAAATAATTCCTTACCTGAAAAATGTTTGAGATTTTTTTCCAGGATCTGAAACCTTTTATGTTGTTTCAGAAGAGAGAGGAACTCCGTTCCTGGTTGAATAAACTGTATTTGCTAAGGGAAAGAGGAGACTTCTACATCCAAAACAGTAATTAAATGAGCAGCTGTTCTAAGAGTATTCACATGGGTAAATATTATTGACATTTACTTTCTGCTTTTTCCAGAGGAAACGTCAGTCAAATTATTAATAACACATTGTTGCAATAATGAGCTCTTGATAGACATGAAACTTATTTTTCCCTCTGGTGGTTTGGTCCTGAGTCAGTTTTCACCAGTAACAAATGGAGCTCATTCTGCTTTAGCGCTACTGACAACAGCAGAAAGAAAAACACAACACAAGAACATCACAAAATGCACTGCAAGGCACTTCTAAAGTCAACAAATCCAGGGCATCGATGCTGGTTTGCCACCTACTGCCTCAGTCACTGGAAAGTGCTGATCTAGGTAAACTGCAGAAGCAGCAATCGAAATCCCAGACCCAAACCACTAATTAGACAGAGAGAAGCTTTCCAATTCCTTCTCCATGTACTTGGGAACATGCTAAAATGAATCTCCTGGTCCTACTGTTTGTACAACGTAGTTGAGCTATTCTACAAGTATCTATTATATTTCTCATGAGTAATTACAGACTTACTTAATCCTTTAGGGTTTTAGTTTGCTTTGTTTTGTTGGGTTTTTTTTTAGGAATTTTCCGGGAACAGATCCTTCAGAATATTTAGTAAAACACTCTGGAACGATACTAAAATATATTGCTCAGCCTCCCTCTTGTTTATGGACTACTGCTTGGAATATATTACAACAATTATAAAAATTGGTGGTTTTTTTAAGAAAAGTTGAGTCAAAAGTGCTTTTTTTTTTGTGCTATAAAATGACTCACTGCAGATCCAGGAAGTGAAAGAAATAATGTGATAGTATTTTGTTGTACAAAAACATAGAAAACTAAAATATTTCAAATAGAAAATATGTAATTCAATACTTTGGTCTTAGTAGAACAAAGCTTGAACTAAGGTTGAAATAGCTTTTCATTTGTTTGTGTTGAAATGTATTTCATTTAATAGTGAAGCAAGATTTGTAGGGAGAAGTAGTATATTTTATTAGATGGGGTGGTGCCTATGGACAAAAAAAAAAGAGAATTTCATAGGCATGCACTCATTCTTCTCTTAAAAACATTAATATAAACTGAAAGAAATGTTATGTTCAAATCTGAACTTGCTTCTATTTTTTAAAAGCCTGAGTTCCGCTTTTCGACCCAAAATATTACTTTTCTTGTAGTTTTGAAGTAGTAAGCTTTACATAGAAAAACTGTTTCCAATGCGGCTATTGCAGCATACTAAGGATTGGAAAAAAAATACTCTTTTTCCAACAAATGTCAAATTCAGAACAAAATGGAACCCAAACAATGATTTATCTGTCAGCAGAGGAGCTTCCTTGTGCTTTCAGTCCATTCATTTCGACGAAGGGAACTGAGGTTGTTCACTCTGTAGAAAAGAAGGTTGAGAGGAGGGAAACTTCATTACCCTCCTACTGCAAGCACCTGAACAAGCTGTAGTGAAGTTGGATATTAGGCTGGATCAGGTTGGGTATTAGGGAAAATTTATTATCAGAAAGACTGGGAATGCGTTGGAATAGGCTGCCCAGGGAGGTGGTAGAGTCACCATCACTAGAGGTACTCAAGAAAAAGGTAGATGTGGAACTGAGGGACGTGGCTTAGTAGGCATGGTGGGGATGGGTTGTTATTTGGACTAGATGATCGTAGTGGCCACTTTCAACGTTTATGATTCTATGAGGAGGCTGCCAGCATCTTTCCTCAGCTGAGAACAGATAAAACATGAAGAAAAGTTCTCAGGTAGCACCTTGGTAGGTTCATATTGGATAAAAGAAGATAAGAAGATATTGGATGTAAGAAGAAAGTGTGATCTGGCATTGGAATGGGCTGCTCAGGGATCTGGTGGATTCTCTATCCCTGAAGGTAATCTGAATTACAGAATCACAGAATCACAAAATGGCCCAGGTTGGAAGGGACCTCAAGGATCATGAATCTCCACCTTCCCTGCCACAGGCAGGGCCACCAACCTCCCCATTTAATACTAGACCAGGTTGCCCAGGGCCCCATCCAATCTGGCCT
>JAOWBP010053004.1:0-11913 GCA_028571105.1 Tragopan temminckii
GGAAGGGACCTCAAGGATCATGAATCTCCAACCCCCCTGCCACATGCAGGGCCACCAACCTCCCCATTTAATACTAATGGGAAGGAATGCTACAGATGAAAGTGAATACATCTTAACTGTCAATATCTTCAAACTTCCTAAATCCATATGCACATTTTATTATTTTTCAGAAATTCTTAGAATGTGATCAACAGCAATCAAAACCCCAGTGCTGCATTATATGTCAAGATACCAATAAACAATGTTGTAAACTTGCTTTATATTATATCCCAGCTTGAAAAGCTAGTGAAAAATCTTAAAGCTGTAAATTTATATGAAACATTAAAATATATCAAATTAGGATAGTTCTACATAACAGCTGCAATATCAAATACAAGTTCTATAGCAGATTTTGTCTTTCATAGCCTCATTGCTCTTCAAATTTTATTCCAGAGGAGGTATATTAGGCTACACTGTTTTAAGATGAACTTTAACAAAACTCCAAATTATTGACATATTTCTGCCTTAATATGATATCACCGTACTGTAAATTTACGGTGAGCGCTCTTTGCAAATTAAACCAGAGTCCTACAGTCTAAATTTTGTTTTGATAATGAAAATACTTCATTGTAAATGATAGCCTCTCATCAGCTCAGTTTACAAGTTGTCAACTTTCACACCTTTGGGAAATCAGCTTTTTGCTATGACCACAGGTGCCTTGGTCACACACATTGCTCTGGTGCCTTTTGTGTTTCACATCTTTTAATCACAGACTTTGATGCATCTTCTCTAGTGCGGATCATCTCTTGCTGCAAGATTCCCCATTGCAGAACAAACATGACAGCTAAAGATGTATCCTGTGGGTGTCTGAAACATTTCATCTTCCTGCCTTTCAGCCATTTACCATATTTTAACTTTTTATATGGAATAGTTTTGGGCAGTCTTTTATCAAAATACCCACTGCTGTATGCCCAAAGCTATGTAGCTGACCTACAGGAGCATTATACAAAGGGAAATAGTGCTTTAAGGCTTCAAGATCTTGGATCTTAATCTGCAATTTAATATCTGGAAGTACAGAGAAACAAACAAACAAACAAACAAAAAAAGAGTATTTGGAATTAACTGAGGAGCTTAATACAGCAACAAATTGCTCAAGTTAGCTGTGCGAAAGAATGGAAAGCCCTACTGTATAATGCACATTTATTTTTGCTTTGAGTTGTATCTTCTTTTGGAGAAGATATTTTTATTTCCTCAAAAGCTTCACTGTTGTTTACTCTGTGTGCTTTTCTCATCAGTCACAGAATTTTGAAACAGGCAGGATCATAGAAGCAGAATTTATTGGCAGAGACCGTTTTTTTACCATAAGTATTTGATGCTGGCCTTGACAGGTTTTCTTCTAGATCATGGCTGGAAGCTGGAACAGAACTATTTTTTTCATTATGTTTATAGTCAAACTAAGTTTCTTAGCAATGTAATCAAAATAGTCAGTAATGCAATCAAAACACTGACAAGTCTGCAAATACTGAAAAGATGTAATATATATATATATATATATAAAAGTTAATACATTGTGTATCTGTTAAGGATTTGTAAATTATTGCTGGAATCACTTCTAGTGGTTTGTTTGGAATAGAGTCTCTGAAAGTTGAGAGTTTTCCCACATGGTGACTTTCTGTTTCTTTGGAAAGAAATACTGCTCTCAGCATGTGTCACCTGTAAAGGAGTAGCAGTCAAGCATTTTTACCTACATCACAATAAAAATGAATTGCTCTTCAAAATTCAGATACTCATCATTTTGTGCATTATCATTCCCCAGGCTGAAAATGGTTTCATTTTATGAAACTGACTTGTTGAAGAGAGACAGCAGTTACAATCTGTACTAGTTATGGTAAAACATGAAAGGTATCCTAAAATCTTAGCCCATTATTCCTTGTATTTTGCAACCAATTTTTATTCTGATAACTTTTCTTCATAGAAAAAAATCATTCCATATTTTTACTGCACATCATCTGACCTGCTTATCCAGCAGAAAATGTAACTGAACTTAGTTTTTTTTAAGTAAAAGTTCACCAGTTAAGTAAATTTCTCAGGCATACTTGAGCCAATTACTTAGTGATTAAGCTCTTAACACAGAAGTGACAAGTATTTGTCAAGTTTCAATAGTAATATGTCAGTATTAAAAGTGGTTGAACATCATTCTGGAATTGATTCAGCTCAAACCTGTACATTTTGTCTTCATGCAGATACAGACAAATTTGCAAGTTCTGACAACACAATGGTACTACATCTAGTAAATACAACCAGTGGATCATATCAAATGAGTCAGACATCACTAAAGTAGAATTCCAGAACACCGTTTGTTGAGTAAACATTGTCATCTAATGCCAGCCATAATATCAGAATGTACCTTGTCTGACCTTGAGACGGGAATGAGTTTTCCATTTCTTCTATATTCTACTTTACATGTAACTATCTCAGGTACTCTAGGGTGTCTCGAGGAGCACAAGATGTAGATAACTAACACATACCATAATGGCTTGTCACTTGTATAGGTTTTCAGACTATGTTGGTTAGCTTGAGTAGATCTCTCATCAGCTAGCTCTTTTGCAGACACCTGCAAGCCAATACTGTAGATTAGATATCTTAAATTTAAGTTGATCTTGAAAATCAACTTGGGGCCATTGGAAAACCTGCAACTTTCTGGACTGTCATCTTAGAACCATGTGTTACACACGATAACATCTCAAATTATCCTCAACAGAGATCTTCAGGCACCTAAATCAATCCTGTTGTTTTCCAAGACTAAGCCTTTTTTATTTTATTTTATTTTTTTTTAAATAGGGGTTTCACAATAGAGTTCCAGCAGTAGAGCAAGTGTATTTGATTTAAAATTGTTTTTTTGAAGGTATTCTTTTGTCCTGTGACAAGTGAGAATTGAGTAATCTCTAAACTAAACCTTATAATACATTGGTACTGAAAATAAAACAGAATGAAAATATAAAGTATTGTCTGATATTTGTGGAAGGAATACTGAGACCAATACCCTTACCTGATTGGATAGCTGAAATCATTATGAGTATTTAGGCGTTTTGACTGACTTTATGTGAGAGAAGTTGTATTCAGGCTGAAAGCATGTCAAAATTTCATTTTCCAGTGACAGCATTAGTATCAGAGGATATCACTCCCAGATATTTGCTGTAAAAAGAAGAGGACAAGGAATGAATGTCCCTTGGATGCAGAGCAAAAAACAATCTAATTATGTTGCTCATAGTCTGCTAAAGAAATGGAGTAGACACATCAGCATAATTCAAACTACCTCAATTTATCAGTACTTCCAACCATGATATTGCTCAACTTTCCCCATTAGTACATCACGCAGCATTTTTATGCAGCTCACTCAAAGTTTTCATCTTGTTTACTCATGCTTTTTCTTTGAAGAAAAAATGAAATTAACGGCTTATCAATATGGAATAGGACTTTACTGTTTTTTTACTTTTACTGTTCTTTGAGAAATTTCAAGTTTGCTGCTGGGAGACCTGAGGAAGCTGAATCCTTAATAATCCCAGATATGTTTTTCTATTCTACCCTTAGTACTACAGTTTTAGTGCTATACTCTACTACCACTTTATCACTGCTTTATCAGCATCTTCAAACTTCACAAAATGCTAAAAATATATTATGACTTTTCAGGCTAATCAAATAACAGGAAAGTAAATAAATTTCTTGTCAGATGGTGTTCCTCAGAGGTCTCTCTTTATTGTCTTACTCACATTTTCCATATATTTCCAGATTTGAATAACATCAGTCTTGGGCTAGCTATCAGGAATGTATCCAGACTAGCAATGCTTTTGACATCACATGTTTACGGAGGAGCTAAGAAAAAGAGCATACTTTTGGGAGTGTTACTCTACCATATTTAATAGCTAAAAAAGCAGGAAGAATGAGATATATGGCTTTCTTCTTTTTTTCCTGGTTATCTAACATAGATGAAAGTAGAAATTTTACTGTTTTATTTCCACTTCTGTTTCTCTAATCCAGAGTACTCACATGTTCAGAATATAATAAACTTTTCTAAAAAGCTACATTATGCTTATAATGTTTACAATAATTTTTCCTCCTTTTACTTGCTTTAGAGATCTACGTTTTCATGTTTTGCATATTTTAAAGATCATGATAAATATTCTAGTATTACTCTGTTTCATTTGTTTTATTCTTTGCTTATCTGCAGTGTTCAGAAAGATAGTCTCTGGCCTTGGACATATCTTATTGAAATACTCATTTCTAATCTTTCATTGGATTTTGTGAAAGCTTTATTTATCTAGATGTTTGTCATAAAAAAATGAATACTGAAATAAAGAGCTTCCTTGATAAAAGCTGCTACTTAAATGTGCATACTGGGGGAATTATAGCAGATCTACTGACATTTTCTGTGAACTGAAATCTTTCAGCTAGTGTAATCTACTGACTTTAGTAGTGTAAGAACAGTGCTACTGGATTGGTGGAGCTTTTCTGGGATAATCTTACCAGAAAGACAGGAAGATAAAAACTTACACACTTGTGTGTTACTGCAGTAAATTGATAAGAATTTTCTGTATACTATCTTTCAGTGAAGATTCATTTATCCTGTCATTTCCTGATGGATGGAATTGTATGGGGAAAATAAAATAAATAAATAAACAAAACAAAACAAAATAAAACAAAACAAAACCAAAAAAAAAACCAAAAAAACCAAAACAACAAAAAAAACCCCATCCTCTCTGTTCCTGTCTTCCTCTGAAATGGAGCCATGTACAATCATTACCACCGATCTTCAAATTAACAGTATTTTTGTGTTCATGTGGTTCAACCAACCAACCATCTCAGTACAGAGATACCACCAGGTATGCTACCCTCTGTCAGGTTTAAGGAGCATTTTTTTGTTATTAAATATAGGCAACAAATTACTCCGTCCTTTGGTTCACTGGTTCACTGTCATTCTTCATTGATCTATTAAAGAAGGATAAAGTAGCAAAACAACCCACAAGCAATGAACAACCAAACATTACTGCCCTTTAGTATGTCAATACATTGGGTATTGCATACCTCAGTATTAAAAGCTAAAGGCAAGTAGAACTGTCCTGTATTTTGCTGAAAAAGCAGAATAAATCCACTCAAGCTCTGATCCTGTATTTCTAAGCTATTCAATTTACTCTAGTTTTCAGTCAGCAGAGGGAAATAAGCACTTCACATGATATATTTCACCTGCCTTCTTTATAGCTAAATGCACTATGCTCTACAAAGTGCCTGTTACTTTCTGATGAAGTAGAATAGTTTAGTTTATAAATGAATAAAAGTATTTATAAAATATATGTATTTCTGGAAGCTGAAGATGTTATGTAAGATAAGACTGTGACAACTTTGGTGAAATAAGGCTGATTGTGCTGGAAAAATACAAATTACGGAAAACTACTGACAAAGTAAATTGCATTCTGTTTTTACTTCTGACAGTACAAAACCCAAGGATATTCAGTGAAATTAAAAATCAATGTACTTAAAGCCTTTGGAAAAAATATTTCCTCATAATAGATTGAGGAGTATTCAGCAATATTTAAAGGCTGTTTGTTTTACATGTGATATTTATAAGTTACAAAATGGAAGAAAAATATCAGTAACTTGGAGAAACAATGATATTGAATATGTATCTTCCAATGAGTGATAGGTAAATATGATGTAATTTAACCAAAAAAGTGTTGTGGAAGTTGTACATGTGCAACAAATTTGCCTGTGACCTTTCCTCATATGCATAAATCTTCCATACAGAATAAGTACAAAAAGTTTGATACCTCCGCGTATTCTGAGTGAGAACTAGTGGTACTTCATGTATGGCCATATATGTCATACATTTGTATATTATTTTAATACATGCATTGAAAATATTTCTTGATACACCAAGGAGATTAATTTTGATTGCATTCCAACCCAACCACCAACAACTGAGTGGACTGCTGCATGCAGTCTTGATCATTGATTCTTTGCGTGAACACTGAGAAATTTGTTTATGTATGGTTAACTAAGAGAAAGTACTAATATTTAGTGGAGATGATCCTGAAACCAGGGACAGAGATGCTAAACAGCATGAACTTTTAGGGAGATTTACGTCATAGATGTTTCATCTCTTTAATAAACTTAAATCGAAGGACGGTTCAACCATTTGGTTCATCTTTGGTATTAGTGATCTAGAAGTCTGTATTCTCATGGAACCAAATGAAAGGAACAAAGCATTAGACAGGCCATTATATTTAAATCTGATGTAATGATGGAATTATAGAACTATTTGAGTTGGAAGGGATCTTTAAAGGTCATCTAGTCCAACTCCCCTGTAATGACACATACAGCTGATCAGGTTGCTCAGAGCCTAATCCAGCCCAACCTTGAATGTCTCCAGGGATGGGGCATCCACCACCTCTCTGGGCAATGTGTTCCAGTGTCTCACCACTCTTATTGTAAAAAACTTTTCCCTTATATTCAATCTAAGTCCGTCCTCTTTTAGTTTGAATCCATTTCTCTTAGTTCTGTCACAACCTTTAGATACTGAAAGTTCACTCTCAGGTCTCCCTCAAACCTTCTCTACTCCAGGCTGAACAGCCCCAGCTCTCTCAGCCTTGTAGCAGAAAATCCAATCCTTTGGATCTCTTGGATCATTTCTCAGATTTTAAAACTTCAGTGTATTTTTTTGTGCGAACCTATTCCCTATGAAATGTTCCCTGCCAGAAAAAGAATAGGCTTTTCATAACATCCATAAAGGAGACAACATCTTTTATTCTCTATTTTAGTTTATTTTTTTAGTGGTCAAATATTGGCTCTCTTATATCAAAGCACTTCACCACAAATTGAACAGATTATAGACAAGAAGATGGATTTTATTGTGATCATATTTTCATTAAAACAAGACAAATCCATTATGCAATATACTGATATAGTTTCATTTAATGCACATATATGCACACAAATTTTTACATTTGTTGGAAAGCCACGTCCTAGATCATCAATACTTTTTTTTTTTTTTTTTTCCTCCTTAGAAACTTCAAGAAAGAATGTCGAGGCTGTCATTCAGTGTACTAAGATTAACAGAGATTCTCTGTTATGCATCTCCTGTCATGAACTGACAGCTCAGTGGAATAATTGCTTACAATGTTGTTGCTGTTGCTGCATCTGTGTTCTGCTCCTATTGTCTTCTTTCTCTCCTAGTTATTCTGCCAACTTTCAGTGCTACCAAGGAGAACCATGCATCAGCCTTACTAATTTGTTCCTCTTCAACAAAAGAAACTTTCCTTTACACATCTAGGGTAGCCTGCAAGTATGCTGGCTAGAGACAGGAACTTTAAAGTTGTCATCATTGCACTAGTAATAGAAGTAGCATTGTCAGAGTAATTAATGATAGGTGCTCTGGAAAAATCCAACGGCTTTATCACACTGTCCATTCTTTAATCACCAGTGCCAATCAGAGAGGGATTGCTGCTGTGAGAGGAACTACTGCCAGAACAAAAGCATACCGTGACTTTTTTATCACTTCAAGCAAAGTAAATATCCAGCAATTGATTCATGTTTGATCTTTTGCAAAGGTTAGCTTGGACTCCTAAATGGTAAACTATATACAACCAAAATACATTTGCATTTTTTAATTATTTTCTTTTAGGGTACACTGAGCTTACACTGTAAGAAACATTCAGTATTTGACTATTTAGATGACTGAAGAAGATCTGAATGATCTACATCTAGATCAAGGTGGGAAGTCATGTAAATCACGGAGAGAGAGAGAAAGACAGAGAGACAGAACACTCCAAGTTTGCACATTTGTTTAGGGATGTTGGTTAGTTGGACCAGGGTCAGAAAGCTTGGCAGATTTAATTAATGGCTTGGTCTTTGCAGCTGATTCTTGGGAGTTTTTTTCTGGAAAAAATATTGATCATTATTCTTGTTGAAAGACAGCAATAGTCCAACCTCTAATTCTAGCAGGAATGGAAAGTGCAAACTCCAGACTGATACAAGTACAATTATTCTGATAAAACCATTGCATATATTAAGTTTTCTACTAAAGAAAAAAAAAGCAACAAACCCACAAAGGAATGCTGCTGCATTCTTTTTAACTTTATTACTATTATTATTTTTCAAACCAGTTAAGTTCTGTATTTTAAAAGCATGGAATAGTGATATGTTTCTCACAGATTTTTTTTCTAAATATTTTAGCTGGTCTTTCTTCATTACTTTTCCTATTTCAGAGATTCCAGTCAACCACTCCAAAGTCCTGTAGTTGCTGGACAAAGATGTGTTACAAGAGAAATATATCCTTCCTATCGCTGGCTTAAATGAAATGCTATATGGAAGTCTTTATTCCTTATTATAGTCAGAGACTAGGCTAGACTTAAACTAGGCAGCTTTTTGTTGACTGCCAACGTAATTGGCATGAATAAAATAATTAGAGGACAAAAATGATAATGCCTCTGTTGAGGCTTGGGTGACCTTAAACCTTCTTTTACAGAAATAAAAGACCAAGCTGTGTAATATTAGGTGAATATTTCTTAACTTTTATCTTCAAAATGCAATTTTTATGACAATGGAAATAATTTCTATTTGGCTAGGGACATACTGCAGTTATATGCAGTCTTTCTGACCACAGTAGATAAACAAAACTGTAAACTATTCAAGATTTTCAAAATGGCCTGGGTGATGGAATATTGCTGGGTGTAGTCCTATGTTCCCAGTGTCAGAATGTGTGAAGAAAAATGAGATAATGTCATTACACCTTTTCTTCTGTTTCTTCTCTGTCTGTTTCCACACACATCTCCTACATTCTTTACTATTTTTCAGAGAGAGAGAGAAGAAAAAAAAAAAAAAAAAAAAAAAAAAAAGGAAAGAAAGTACAGTGTATGAGATTAAACTGTCAGAAGAATAGACATGACTGTTTGTTGGCAAGGTCTCTAAAATTCAACCCACATATCTTCAGCATATTTATTTTAGTGTGATAAATTGCATTTCCTTTTCTTTTATGATTTTTTTTTTTCAAACGTGCTACATAAAAGTATCCAAGAATTTTAATTATATTTTGGCAGCTCTTTGAACACAAATACTACATCTTCGATGGGCTTCTGGACTCTACCCATATGATGAGTGGTAGCCTAGATTCTCAGTCCCCTGATGTTTACAGTATTTAACAGTTGTATTTTGAAGAGCCATTATTACAGGTCATTCTCACAGCCTACCATAAAGATGTTTAGCTGACTCTTAGCACTTCAGTAATTAGTTGGCTGAGGATCTGGCTTGAGGAGAAACATATCTTTCAATTCATCTTCCTGTATACAAATTTTTAATAAAAAATTTGAGAGTGAGGAGACACTACACTTGAAGTCTACACAGTTTCTTCCTTATACAAACCTAGAATTTGATTTAGATTTTTCTGTCCCATCTTGAAAGCTGGGGAGAACTAAATGGGGAACTATTTGAATCTGAATTTACTTCTCTACAGGAATGGCACTTCAGTTTCTGTCCAAATTAAATTTAATCTCAGGAGTTGTTCATCTGAAACTTTGTCTCTAAGTAGTGGAAATCTTTTACATTCAATGTCACCTGAAAAATAACTATTTGTAAGTGTTAATTTCAGATACAAATGGTATCAGAATAATATCAGAAAATAGAGTAGTAGCTAATGATCGATATGAAGTTTTATTTAAAGAAAAACAGTACATACATATAGCATAGGTTTTTGAAAATCTGTTTGTTGAAGTTATTTTCAGAAAGATAAATGGAACTGAAGGCTTCCTCCAGTAATCATTGACAATTATTAAGTGAATTTTCATGGGTAACAGTCCAATCATTATTAGTATTTTGAGAACTATAGGTATGAAGATATAATCCACACAGTGTATTGATTTTGAATGCAAGCAGAGATATGACCTCAGATTCAGAAGCTGTTGTACCACTTTTATATTCTGAGACATTTTTGAAATTGTATAATGTTGCTACATAAACCATGTTTCAAAATGAATATTCAGTGGAAGCATATTTTGTTTTGTTAATGGGTTGTGGAATTTCAGATTTCTGAAATTTCTCAGGTGTTTTCTGTTTGTTTAGCTACTACAACACTGCTATAGGCATTCAGACTGTTATTAATGCCACGAAAAAGAACTGCCATAAAAACTTATGAGGGAGATTAACTGTAATCATGCCTAGGAGAAACCATGCCTAGTCAAGAAAGCTATTTATGAAAGTTCCTACATAATCGTCCATAGACAAGTATTGCTTTGAAAATCATGATAGCTAAATTCATCCATCAGAAGTGGTAACTCATAGGCTCCTCTCAGATACTACCTCAGTGTGTGTACTGCTTAAAAGTAAATTGAATGTAGCTTTTGCCTCCTTTATGCTTACTCTTCAATAAAGCGTTAAAATAGCTGTTTGATTTTGTCTCACAGGAATAAGAAACTTCCTGTTCCGTACCCAGCAAAGAATTTTGAATCACAGAGATCAAGAACAAAAAGCCTCAGAATACTACATGCCAATTAGTGTTTAGTAATCAGTGGTTTTCCTTCATACATGATGCTTGTGATAGGAAGCAAAACCTCAAATTCATGAACACAAGTATGTTTTAATAAGTATATATTTCACTGAATTATGGTTTTAATGACATTCTGAACACCAGTTCTAGTTTTGTGAGGATGCTTTTCATGTGTTTCATGCATCAGAGCCAGTTGCTAAAAAGCTGAATCTTCTTGAACACTACTGTGACACTGACAAGTGAATGATTCAAGCAACAATACAAAAAATAAATAAGAACATTGAAGACAGAAGGATGATAAATGTTACACATTTTTGTTCCCAATAACCCTTTAGTTCAGATGAACCTGAATGCTTCTTTCCCACTACACATACAAATAATCAGCGATCAATTAATGAATGATGCTATTTTCTACTGCTGTGAGATTGTGATTACAAAAGGGATCGAAACATAGAATTGACTGAGGGAAGACCACCTTGCTAACTTGACAGGGTCACAAGAACACTGGGGAAGTCATTTATTATTGCTATTCATTAAAGAAAGGTTATAGTCATCTTTCTAATTACTTTTCTTACTTAGAGCAGCTAACTTTTTCACAGATTGCTTGTCACTTGTACTGACCTCTGTATAAAATCAATACATATTTGCATTTTTTTTGGTGCTCATTATAGTGAAACATGACACAGCCTACAAATAAAATGTCTTTCTTCATAGCAGCAGGCAAGGCTTTAAAAACACTGATGACAAAGGTTTAGGCTCTTTTATTGTTTTGTTGCTCCTTTCATGTATTCTCACAGCACACATATATTGTGATTCCTTATGCTTACCATGAAGTTGCTATAAGATGCTTCAGGAAAACAAAGCCAATATTATATGCAAATCATACTAAGAACTAAGATGTTATCTCTGTTACTTTGTTTCTTAAAATGTCAAAAAAATAAGAATCATTGAAGAATTATTTCAAAATAAATGCTTTTTTCCCCCACTTTTTCTTTACCTTTGTATTGATATATCAACCTACCTGAACAGCATGAGGACTGGAACTAAATCTGGATTTAAATAGTAATGTCTCAAACACCAGATATGTTTAGACCAAAGATCTCTATTAACAGAATAAGTTTACTCACAGAGTGAAGACTGAAGTTATTCTTCTTTGGTTACTAATTTTTAGCCAAACTCAGTCTTTTCTCATATAGCACAAAATCACACATTTCCAACTGTTTTTGGTTCTATCATCCTAAAAGCTTCAAAGAAAACCATTGTTTATGTCAGGAACTGTGATGCTTAGGGGTCTTATTCTGAAAAGCAGTATTGGCTGTGGTTCATTCTGCTAATAACAGAAACATTTAACACTTCAGATAAAACACCATTTTGAGTGGCCAGCAGGGACAGGGAGGTGATTG
>JAOWBP010053005.1:0-11910 GCA_028571105.1 Tragopan temminckii
GCCATTTGGTGGTGATGTCAGATCCATATAGCTCCCATAGAAAACTTCGAGAATAAGCAAACTGTGATGATGATGATGATCATCTAAATGGAGAAACTAAGCAAGCCCAAACAAAAAGGCGAATAATGGCATTCTATTTTTTTATTCCTAACTCTTAAATATTGATTTATTGATCATGTCTGTCTGTTATTTTTTTGCTTGGTTTTATATTCTTCTTGGTTGCTTGGAACATTTTTGTCTATGTTTGGTTCTATGTCATTTTCATTTGTAGTTTTTTTTGGTTATGATTGTAAGAAAAGGGTATTGTTAATGTTATATTGTATTGTATTCTATTGTGAATCATAGCGCATTCTTCTATATTATTATTATAGAAATGTGATTGAAAATTTTTTTCTACTTTTCAGTTGTTCTTGGTTGGTTGTGTTGGTTGGCTGGTCATTGTTGTTGTTGTTGGAATGTCTCTATGTCTCTGTCTGTAACCAAGTTTTTTTCTTGTTTTTTCTGTAAGCTTTGATGGTTAGTTTTTTTCTAGCTTGCTGAAATGTTTTTTGTACAAATGAATTTTTTTAAAGAAAAAAATCGTCAAATAAAAACTAGAAAGTTTCAGTCAAAGAGAGAGAGACAATTGTTATGTCTTGTTGTTCCATGTTCCGCCTTTTCTTATTTATTATCATGTTTTTTCATTGAAAGGTTCTCGTTTATAGTGAGAAAGAGCCTTGGATTCTATTGGATTCTGATTCTCGTTCTATTTGGAATCATTTTCTATTATTAAACAAGCAAGAATAGAAAAAAAACGAATCCTAATGAATCATTTATAATGCTTGGATGGCTTGTTTCTAACATGCCGGTTTTCTATCTTATTTTTTTGTTATAGTGAACTGAATCTAGTTTTCTTATTATTTTTGTTCCGTTATAATCGGTTTTGTTGTGGTTTACACTGTTTTTTTTCGTGTGTGTCATTGAGAATATATCGGGCATGCTAAGCCCCTTAACTACACCAAAATGGTGTATTCACACACACATACAAGTTCATGTGTCCTAAAACAGTCCTGGATTGTTTGGTTTGGATAGATGAATGTTATTATAAACAAAAAAAAAACTTACCAATTTTAGCAACGGATGGTGCTGCAAACGAAGATGCTGTACTTGATGATGATGTTTGTGATGATTGGGTTGTATGGGCACATTGCCATACTGCTGATAATAATAAATGTACAACAAGTGATGTTATAAGCGATGTTGCACAACGACAATAACCATTCAGCCATAACGGACTTTGGCTACCAGCAGCAGCAGCAGCTGGACTCGATCCCGAAATAGAACGAATATTGGCAAACATTGTACCATGAAGCATGATTGCATTGAATGGCATCACCAAACAACATCATTGGTCATCATTGATCATGCAACACCAATTTTTATGCTTTATATATCATTTTTTATTATTCTCCAATTTCACAAAACAAATCTCATGAAATCTTATAATAAATTGACATTTGACCAATAGCTATATTGACCATATTGACCATTATATCTTGTCATGTAAACGATAATTGCCACAATTTTTATTTGTTGTTGGCTATTGTTGGTGTTGGTGGTCCAAACCTGTCAATCAATCAATCAAACCAAAAAAATTATATAAATAAATAACACAATTTGTTCCAACAAAAAATGATATTTTATTATTATATGATCATAACCATAAAAAAAATCTTATTTTTCCCTATGATTGTATTGTGTATTTTTTTCATTTGGTATTATCTGTCAGTCACATATTTCCATATTAAAAAAGCACAATGCAAATCAACATGGCACAAACAACCAGAACAAGAATCCAAGAATCCAAGAATCCATGACCCAAACAAATAAAATAAGAAGAAGAAGAAAAACGCAAGCATAATAATAATCCATTTTATTTTCACCATAAAACGTTTTTGACGATCATCCCAAATAAAAACAAATTTGGTTTAGTGTTGGCTTTTTTTTCTGGCTTGTGTGTTCGGGAGGAATATCTTGTTTGTTATATGCGAGTATGATTGGTTTCAATTTCAAACCAGTCAATCAGTCACTCAACCAAATCAAAACCGAAACCAAAATTCGTTACACAAACACGACAACAAGCAAAAACAGAACACAACATTGCCAATTTGATTTGTTAAGCATTGTGCCTTTATATTTTTTTATGCAATCATAATAATAATAAGCATACGAAGCGAGATTGAGTAAAACGAAACAAATATATAAGAATATTGCCATGTTTTCCAATAAATATTATAATACAAGTTAGGCAGAAAAAAACAGGCAGCATCAATTTTATGTCATTTTTTATAAATATTAGGATTTTTTTTGGTGTTGTTGTTGGGGTATTATATTGGTTCGGGCCATATTGTGTTTTTTGGTTTGCTTGTTTTTTTTTTTTTTTGGTAAATGTCGTCAAACACACACAAACCAAACAAGATCAAAATGAGATTGGCTCAATCCAATTTGCTATCAAAATTTTGTTTTTTTGCAAGGAAAAAGTATCCAAAAAATATAAACCAGACGCACATTGAGTTTTTTTTGAAAAAAAATTGGGGTGTTCACAAGTTGTTGTTTTATTTTATTTTTTTGAAAATTATAAAGATTGCTTATTGCTATTTAGAATCGTTTTTTTCGTTGTTGTTTCTGTTGGTTGGCTGCCTACTACGTGACTGATATATGGGGTTGACCTGGTCGTTTGATGCTGCTTCTGTCTGGATACTTAATTTTTCCAAATGGAATTGATGTCTGTCTCTCTCTCTCTCTCTCTCTCTCTCTCTCTCTCTCTCACCAACCAACCAAAAAAAGCGAATATTTTTCTAGGAATTTTTTCTGGAGAAATTGCACCAGTTTTTTTTATTTTTATTTTTCTTCTAACAAAAAGCAATTGTCTTAGTTGGTTTTTTGTTTCTGGGTTAAATGAATTAATAGCTTAGCAGAGAAGAATTTTCAAGCGAACAAAAAAAAATCTAAAGCTTTTTGGGTTTGGTTTGGCTTGAAACGTACACCAAAAAAAGAAAAAAAAATAAAATAGCAAGCTTTTTTGGAATTCAAGTGCAGTTAAACTTTTTTTATTAGATGAACGAAGAAGAAAATGAGAACCCGAAAAAAAACTTAAAACCAAAAAAACAACAACAAGAAAAGTATTCTGGTTTATAAATTCAGTGTAGAAACTCATTTTGGTTCTTGCTTTCTAACTCTGGTCTTGATGGTCAGTTTTCTTTTCTTTTCTTTTGGTCAATTGACCGTAATGGGACCTAATGTGTCAAAATGTGTTCCCTAGTGTCCGTGTGATTGTTATCAATACCTAAACTATGGCTGACAAACATACACAAACTGTGAAACAAAATGAAAGCATTTAATAAAACACACAGCAGCACACATATCAGCATCCATTCATTCATAATGCAAGCTAATATAACTTAGCATCTAATCATCGCCGCCATCATCAACTAGAATTTATTTTTCTTCATTCATTTCAATGTTTAAACATTCTAGTCACGAATCACAAATTGTTCGATTGCTGATGTTATTTTTCTTTTTTTTTGTACTTGGTTGTTTTTGTTTTTTGTGTTGTCGGGTGTTGTTTCTTGTATGGAACACGCACAACAACAACACTTTCTCTCTGTGTGACTGAGCAAGTGAGCTAATTAATTTTTTTTATCGCTTTTTTTGTTTGTTTGGTTGGTATTCAAAGGGTATTAAAAGTGCTTGTTTACAAGCACCAAACCATAAAAACAAATAAAACATAATTCACAGCTCGTGTTTTTTTCCTGTTTAGTTCTACGCAAATGGATGCGTATGACACCCCTATCCCACCAAAAAATAGGCAAATTGGCATTATTTCTTTTGGTTATATAATGCTGACTTTATATTTTTCCCAAACAAAAATATTCTTGGATTCTCACACACTGGATTCTTCTTTTTTTCTGGATTCAAATAGAGTTTTCTTCTTCTTCTTTTTTTGCCATCAAATTCGACAACTCAAAATTCGCGCGCACACAAAAGCAAAAAATAAAAATAATAAACGACCAAACATTAAAATTTAAAAAAAAAATATTTGCATACGAAGCAAGTGTATGTGAGAAAAAACGAGTGAAATGTTTGTGTTTGTGTCCCGCGTTTGTGGCGACGAAGAAAAAAAATCTGCCATTGACAAAACATACAACTTTGAGATGAAAAAAAAACTGCTTAGGCAGTGACAATAACCAAAACACAAGCAAACTCTTGGTACAACCAAAAGCAAGCTGAAAAAAACTGCCAATTCAGGCAATAAATTGCAGCCTGGCAATCAGCTCCAAAATATAATAACACACGCCATTCAAACTTAGCATTGAAAGTTTCTCATAGAAAAAAGCTAGCACACAAACAAAAATCTAGCAATAATAATTTAGATTAATGGACATTTATTTTTAAATAAAATTATAGCTTTCACTCTTTCGTTTTTTATGAATAAAGTTAATAATGTCAATTTTAACCCTTTTTTATTATTTTTAAAAAAAAGATAAAGCTAAAAGATTTAAAAAAAAGATTTCTAGTAAAAAATAAATAGCTTAAATCTCATTAATCAATTATCAAAAAATAACAGCAAGAGATAATCATTTGGTGGGTTTGTCCTATTTATAATGTTCCTGTTTTTTTTTATAGTGTTATTCATGTCAAATTTCATTGTCAATTGTCTCGTGTGTGTATGGCGTGTGTGGGTGGAGCATATGCATATAATTATTTATTAATAGTAGCATTTTTTATTGGCCTTTTGTGCGTGTGTGTGTGTGCGATGGACATTGTCCATTGAACATGGTCATTATTTATTTAAATATTATTTGATTGACCATATTAGCGTGTGTGTGTGAGAGCAAGCAAAAGTGATTGAGTGAAGTGATGACCAAAACAATAAAAAAAACAACAGCAGAACCAAAGGAAAAAGCAACATGGAAACATGAAATGCTGTTATAACGTTCAGTGAACTATTAAATGTAATATAATAGGCCCATATAGGCCATTGGGAGCATTCAGCCATCCAGCACAAGCTTAGACATTTCATTTATTTATTTATATGAGGTTACATAAAACATTTAATTGATTAATGCATTATAATTAATTATCACCTAACAAATAAAATTAGTGTGAAATGATGGGGGCATTTAGTCTTTTAGTTAGCTAGCTTCATAGACAGCTAAAAAAGAAGAAGAAGAAGAATTATCCCCAAACCAGCCATAATAATATTATTATTGCTGATGTTGGTCGTTTTTTTCTCTGGCTGGTTCACTGCCGCTAGTGTTTATCTCTGGCGCTAATAGGTGGTGATTTATGTTGATTGCTGCCCTCAAAACAACACTAACAAAAAAAGCCAAACAAATAGACCAAAAAAAACAAGCAAATAATCAAGAACATTTTAGCTGGTCAATAATGTGATTTATATGCACATATGCAAGCTAAATTCACGTTTTGTTTGTTTTATGCTTCACTCAATGGCTAATAATAATGTCCCATTGAGACCAGCCTCCAAAAAACCAAGATAATAGACCTCTCTCTAAATAATAAGCCTAATTTACCAAAATTACCTATAACAACAAAATATTTCAAATGTTCGTTCAGGTGTATTCGTTCTGGTGAAGATGATTGCCAATCACAAATCGCTTTTGATTAACTTGCTTCGTATAAACATGCAAACACAAAAAACCGCCATTGAAAACATACACAAATACTTAAACTACTTGAGATTTTTTTCTTTTTATAAGTTGCGGTGTATAATATTCTTGTGTGTGTGTGTGTTTGATGCGTTATTAATGAGCCTGCAGCGCTAAACAAAACCTAAGAATAAATATTGGCTTACATACACAAAAGAATTATAAAAAAAATAACATGAAAACGTGAATTTGTTAAGTCAATAAACATAAGAACAAAATAAAAATCTAACTTACCAAAAGCGAGAAAAAAGGAGAGGGGATGGGGTGAAGAAAAGGGGTAAGGAAAGGGGTAAAAGTGAGAGAGAGAGAGCCCGAAAGCGCATCATCATCTTAAATATTCTTGCGAGAAAAAAACTTGCCTCGTCAAACCTAACTAATCACATCATTTTGGTAGAAGAATATGCTTCTTTTTTTTATAATATAAAATGTATTATTAGTAATATTGTAACAAGCAAACCAAGCGAATAATAAAACACAAAAGCAAATAATAATAATAGTGGTGGTGGTTGAAGCAAGAAAGCAAGCAAGCAATTCACTGTAATAAGTGAAATAATAGTGTGTAATACACTTTTTTCCTAGTATGTCACATTGTCTCTCTGTGTGTGTGTGTGTGTGTCTTTTTTTCATGATGTTCATGTTTGATGATCTGTTTGTTTTTCTGCTTGTTGAATAATTGCTTCACCATCTTTTTTGCTGCTGTTGTTGTATGGAACCAATTTTCGTATTTTATTGTCAAATAATATAACAAAAAATTTCTGCTCAAATAGAGAAATTGAGTGATGATGATAACAGCTTGTTTCAGCAAATTTTTATGAACAACAACAACAAAAACACGTGTTATAATGATACTTTAAAAGCTTTATATTCATAGGAATTTTAGTAATTCATCGATTGATTGATTGATTGATCGCACGCTCGCTCGCTCGCTCCATTGATTAACAAAGGAAAAAACAGCGACATATTGTTGAAAGACATTTTTTAATTTTGCGCGACAATTTTTCAAAAAAAAATCAAGAAATTTACTTACATTGTATTAAAAATTTTTCATATCATCTAGGTTTTTTGTTGTTGTTCGTAAGAAAACAAAAAAGATTTTTTAAAATTAAATTTTGTCTTTCTTTTTTTTCGTAAATTTTAATACAAACAAAAACTTACCAATGGTTTATGAATAAGATTTTGGGTATTTTGAAAATGAATTTGGATGGAGTTTGGGTGATTTTTTTTGGAGAGTTGGCCTCAACGATACAGTTAAACAAAACGATGAAACAACAGAATTTAGATCAATGATTTTTAGTTTTTTTGGTTTGGTTTGGATGGTAGATTTCACATTTAATTTAACAAAGAAAGATTTACAGCTGAATCGAAAAAAAACAAATCAACGATTCAATAATAAAATGAAGGACCAATTGTCGTTCCAATTGGAACAATTGGACCAATTATTCATAACATATTTAGCATTGGTTTTTTTCTTTGAGCGAGATAGGCACACTGTTTTTTCGGTGAAGAAGTTTAGTTTTTTTTTTGGTGGAAAAACAGCAAAAAACAACAAGAACTTGAAACCCTGGAGATAACTCTTTTTTTAAAAGAAATAATGGTTGTTTTTATTGGGTTGAAATTGTTGTTTAGTTGGTGTTTTGCTTGTTGTTGTTTATGTGGAATGATAGAGTTCGGGCTTGCCAGACCAATGCCAAACACAAAACTGAACATACACACAACATTCACGTTCACTTGTTTAGTGTTGTGTGTGTGTCACATGGATGTAATATACGAACATTCTCACATACAGACAGCATCACATAGCCAACTCACTAGATCTGTTTGTCTGCTGTCTTCTCATAGCATTCGTTTTGGTTCATGTTGTATGCTATTATTATTGTTGTTGTTGTTGTTGGAACACACCATCTCACAGTCATACATGAGATAGATAGAGTGAGAGAGAGCCAAAAACATAGCGAATCGAGTTTTTCTTTGCTTTGGTTATATAACACACACACACAACAAAAATAAAATGCTCGATTGCGCCAGCGCATACCCAGCTCCAAGCAAGCAAGACCGAAAGCATCCACAAACGCCGCACTAAGCAGAATATTTTACCCACCATAGAAGAACAAGATGAAAAAAATATAAATAATATAAAAAGCATCACTTAATGGCGGCAGCACTTGTTCAAATAATAAAATATAAGTTGTTGTTGTTGTTGGTGTTGTTTTTTCAGTTTGAATGCGGTCTTTCTATTTTACTCAGTTTGGAACATCCAAAATGATGATGATGGTGATGATGATCATCATCATCTAGTAGGTTATGATACAAGTTCCAAGAGTGTTCCAAGAAGAACCAAATTATAATCATCATCATCATCATCATCATTATTATTATTATCGTCATGATTGTCATCATCAAAGTACTCGTTTGTTGCTTGATTTTCTGCAAGTCCCCTCTCGTTCTCTCACTGGTACACAAGAGATATTTTTCTCCATTGATGATTTTTCTTCTTTGTTTGCTGGGCTAGCTTGTTGTTTGCTTGTTCAACCAAAAAAAATAATAAGAAGAAGAACAGAACAACATGATGATGATGACCAAAACATTAAAGGAGACTTGTTTTTGGCTGCTTGTTGTCCTTGTTTGGGGAACATCCTGCAACAACAACAGCAAAAACATGAAAAAAAATCTTAACCAGAAAAAACCGAAAACCATGATACACTATGATACTAAGATACACCAAGATAGAATTCTACCAAGCTACTGGGTCTAGTTTACTAGTTTACTACTTCAACTTAATAATAATAGATTGAATTGCAAAAATAAATAGCGTTTTCTTCTTCATTCTAGGTTGTATTTTTATCTATGAGTATTATTACAGGACAGACCAACAACAGCATTCATAGTGTCTGATCAATGAGCTTTGATAGCTGATAGAGAAAGAGAGAATTGTGAAATAGAAGAATAAATATAGAAAAAAAGGGGAAAAATGGTGGAGGAATAGCAGAGAAAAAAAGTAAAAAGATCAAAAAGAATAATTCTTAATGCTTTTTGTTTAGTTTGCTGCTGCTGTGTTTGGAAGCGGTGGTAGAGAGAATGATGCTTACTAATTAACATTAAGCCTGAACCAACTTCTAAATGGACAAGATCATCATCATCATCACCAAAGTCCATTCAGGATTATTACTATTATTTGAGAAATATAAGGCTTAGGTTCAGGAAACCAAAAAAAAGAACCGAACGAGAAAAAAAAACCTGAATCAACAGAAGTGCAAGCAAGCAACCGAACGATCCAGAAAGCAATTGTTTTTTCGGTATAGATCTAATAGTAGAAATCAAATTGCTATGAACAACCACCAAGAAAACAAAGGAAAAAAATACAACTAGTTTTTTTGGTCAGGTGTTTGTTAACGGAATAGAAAAAAAATTTCCTTTATTTTTTTATAAAAAAAACAATATCCCAGAAAAAAAACGAAAAAACGCAACCAAGCAAACAGGAAATCAAATTGATATGATAATATAATTCCATAACAAAAATAAGAACAACAAAAAAAACCAACCAAAAAAAACTGCAACACAAAAACAATAATTCCAGCAATCGATAAAATAGGAAAAAATAGTATTATAAAGATATTTTTTTATAGAAAAATAAAATTATAAACATTGCAATTTTTTAAAGTTGTATAAGAATACCTATAGGAGGAAAAATAACCCAAAAAATAACCAAAAAATAAAATAAAATTCTGTGTGAAATTTGGGAATTGAACCTTAAAAATAAGACAAGAATCACTAATGCAACAAATAAAAATAGCCAAACATGGAAGCATCCACCACCACCAAAAAACACTTAACAAAATGAATTGATCAGTGGAAAAAACCATAAGAAAAAAAGGCGAAATTTTCCACCAAAATTCTTTTGATCATAAAATAATTTTTGTTCCAGGATAAAAATCTCTTGGAATATTTTTTTGGAATATACTTTTTTTAAAAAAAAAAAGTTTTTTTTGAGATCCAAAAAAGATCATTTTTTTTCCTAAATAAAACAGGACAAAAAAAATGAATAACAGAATTTTTAACAAAAAATAGTCCATGAACAAATAAAAATAATTCTGTTATTCATTCATTCATTCATTTTTTGGTTGTGGTTTTTAAACAAAGTTTTTTTTGTGTGTGTTTGGTTGTTTCGGTTATTCACAAAGAACAAAACAAAAAAAGATTTATCCACACACGCTGTGTTGAGAACGAGTTATATAACTTTTTGGTTGGTGGGATTCAATAGAATTCGCATATATTTTTTGTGTGTAACCCCTTGTTCAAAGAGAATCCTTTTCCACCACCACCAAAAAAACCGCCTAAAAAGCTCCATAAAAAGCTCCGTTAAAACCCCCTCACTTGCCTCCTTTTCTTCACAGTAAAACTCTAACCCAACGTCCAGAACACACAAAAAAAGAAACAGCACCAACAAAAAAATAGTGTTGAAATATTAATCGACTTTGAAATATGACCATATTGCACAAAAGATTTTGGCCAAAGTGAATCTCGTTTGCTATTATTTCTTGTATTTGTATTATGCATTCAATACTCATCTTTTTTTTAATATTAAACAACGAAAGCATAACGCTATGGTTTTTTAAAAAGGCATATTGTATAATAAACCCTATAGCTCCCACTAAAATGAAAAAAAACAGGAAAAACACTCTAAAAGTCATTTACTTAAACTGGGCCCGATCGGGTAATATTCCGTTCTTTTTTGTGTTTGGATGTTTGTTGTAGGAGTCTTAGTTGTTATCTGGCATGTTGATTATCATCATGGTTATTATTGTTTTGTACTGACTACTCCACTTTGTTCACAACTCCTTCTAAATCATCAATTCAGTTTGCGTGTTATTATTTGGGATTTGGCCTTGCGAACCAAAGAAAAAAATATTAAATTAAACATTGAGCCACAAAATGATGCCGACCAACAAAAAAAAGAAGATTGCCGAAACCAAAGGAGAACAATAGAAGAAGACTCACTGAAAAGAAAATGATTTTAAAATGATTTTCTTTTCTTTTCTTTTTTTGGCTTTTTCTTGGTTTTTTCTAAGGGCCGTTTTTTGGTGTGTGTTCAAACCCAAAACATTAGCACTCTATGTGGTGGTTGTGTGTGTGTGTTTGTATGCTAGTGCTGGGTTCAATAAAAATGATGTGTGCTGGCTGGCTTGATCGGTTAGTTTTTCTGGGTCGATCTCTCTCTCTTTTTCTGGTTCGTTGTTTGGTCGGTTGACTGCTTGGTTCCAGAACAGTTCACACAGCCAAACCAAAAAAAATCATCATCATCCAGCAACACAAAAACACACAGCAAGAGTCAAAGGAAAAATATAAAATAACACGACACACAAACATGCTTTTCTCGTTCAATGTGGCCATATTTTTATATAAGTTTGCTTATATTTTTATACAAAAAAACCATTTCTTAAACGCTTTTTTTTGCTTGCTTGCTTGTTTTCTCTGTTTCACTCTCTGGCTCTGTCTCTCGACCCAAAATGACAAATTGAATTAAATTGAAATTATTAATAATTCAATGGTGTTGCACACACACACACACACACTCGAATTCTCAAATATTGTTCTATAGTAATGGTAAAACACAAAAAACACGCATGCGTGTTCATCACATCATTTAAAAAAGGGTTAAAAAATCAATTTAATAATTAATATTGATTGTATTATTACAAAGATTAATTGTTTAAGCAAAAAAATTAGACGATTGAGCTGGCTTGTTTCAAAATGGATTATTCTATGAACTGGATTAACCACATTTATCAACATAGGATTCTTTTTGATGATTTTTTTCTCTGGATCACGATTCTAATAGAAAATAATGAAAATTAAATTTTGCTTGCTTGAATTCTGGATTTAGATTATTTTTTTCTTTTGGATTCTGGTTGGGATTCTTGGTTGGCACGAACCGGCAGAATCCGTATGGAAAAACCATTCTGGAATATAAAATATAAAAAAATAGGAAAAGAGGAAGAAGAAAAGGAAGAAAAAATCCATAATAACAAACAACAACAATAACAAAACCAATGGCGACACAAACAGCATAACAAACCAAGTGAAGCAATCACACAGCAACCAAACAAAAATCAAGAGCTCAAATATAAAACTAACTCACTCACACTAACTCACTTGGCTGGATATGTCTCGCCGGATGTGCACAGTCTTATTTCCTATCTTATTA
>JAOWBP010053006.1:0-11910 GCA_028571105.1 Tragopan temminckii
GACGCGCCGCACCCGGGGGACCACGTCGGACGTGCGATCTGGGCCCTGGGACAGGTGGGTTCGGGCACGGGCGACGCCGCGCAGCGGAGCCGGGATCTTCTCGGCGAGGTCCTGGGCGCGGACCCGCCGCTGCCCGCCCCGAGGTGGCCGTAGGTGCCACACGTGCCGTGTCCCCGAGGCTGGGGCGGGGCCGAGCACGTGGCGGTGCCCGCGGATGGTTCTTCTGCCTGAAAAGTGAACTTCCAGCCTCAAAAGTGGAGGAGTGGGAACGCTCGCCGCGTTTGGTTCTGTTGTTTGTTTTTGCTTGGATTTGGTGCAAGCGACGGTACGGTTGCTGTTACCGCCTGGCGTTAGTAAATAGCGTGTGCCGTTGGTACGGTTCCTTCATGTCGTGTTTGGTGGAGAACGGGTGCAGGACACAGAACGCCCGCTCGTCCCCAGGGCAGCACCAAGTTCCTAGAACCCCAGAGACCACACGCGAGGGGGCTGGGACAAAAAATGTCCTTCTTCCAAGGTACAGAGATGGAAACTTTGCGTGGAAGCTGGCCAAGTGACTGGGGAAGGGGCTGAGGACGTTCCTAGGAGAGCACCATGGCCAGGGCCTTTCCATGGACTAGCCGTGAGAGCCTGAGGTCGGAGCTGCCCCACAGAGTTACTGAATGGGAAATGTTTGAAATCCTGAGAAAAATAACTAGGCAGAGAAGTTTCTTGTCCTCAGCTCTAGCCTGGAAGGCTGTACTTTTGGAGCCACCCCAGAATACTGTGTCATTTTCTTCAGTGGGCACTTCTCATATGTTGTTTTTGTGAAAGCTGGGATACTCTCAGTATCTTCCCATAAAAACACACACTTGCTTTTCTTTACCTTTTCTTCTTGCTGGATTCAGGGTGGATGACAGAGAGGACTGGAAGTAACAGTTAAGCTTCTTTCTCGGGGTATAAACAACATCTCTCCTGGTAGCATTTGTGGTCATGAGTCTTACAAAGCAGAGGTGACATCTGCAGAGGTGGGAGGGTGGGTGTTGCCACGGTCCTGGAAGTCTCCAGAGAAGGGCCTCATTCAGCACAACTGATAGAATCGTTTGCTCAAGGAGGATAAATCCTGAGGAATCAAGCTGATTGTGCAGAAGTTAGATATGGTTGAAAATCACATCAAAGCTTTCTTTTAGAGTTTTGCTTAAACTTCAGTCTCTCATTCAAAAAATATATATTGATTCCATAGATACATTTTCTACAAAATAGTTCTTGCCTTCTAAGAAGGAAAATCCCTTCAAGACTTCTTGTCAAATACACCTGTCACTATAATTTTAATTTGAGAGTTTTCTTTTGTTTCTTCTCATGAATGCGTCACATGCTGGTGTCCTTACTTCAAAAAAGTGGAACTAGAATTATTTCATTTGTCTCATCTCCTCTGTGACTTATTTCCATGCTGACGGATTTAACATCTTCTTAAAGAAATATATGTAGCTTTAAACTTCTTTTATAAACAGCACTTGTAAATCAAAGATCAGTGTCAAAGATACTCCCTGTAAAATAGCTATTCCTGTTTGGGAGATGTTGAGTGTAAGTTATTGTATTTGGTCTGTGCAACAATTAATGGTCACAAATGCACACGCATGCAATCATTTTCTGCATTATATCTATGAAGATGTATATGTGTTCATTACATTAAATATTTTATATTGCACAACTCCACATACTAAATATAGTCCTGTTCCCTCATGCTATTGTCAAAGGAGAGAGAAGAAGAGAAAGGGATTTAACCAAAGTTTTTAAATAAATGCTTGGATGTCTTTCTCAACTATATATATTTGCATCCAGTGACAAAACTACTAGGAGAATATCCATTCTAAAACAGTAATGATTTCAAAAATATCTTTCATTTGCCTTAGTAAAATAAAGATTAATCCTTTAATGTCATACTAAGACTGACTGTTTTCTACCACTGTTTGGAGTGGTCCTTGTCCTGGGAGGTCCTATGAGAGGAGTATGTGAGGTGCTCAGTAAAGTTACATCTATTAATATTGAGATTCTTCAGAATAACTCAACCTAATAACTGTGCACTTTGTACTCTTGGTAGTTTTTCATTCTTTGCCTAAAATTTCTTGAAAAGCTGTTCCACATGATTGCTTTTTATGGTGCACCAATTTGAAGTTTTTATTTTTGCAGTATTTTCAGAGTTTGACCTTTGAAATAGTCTGTTTTGTCTGTGCTGCATGCTTGGTTGATCTGCTACACTGCACCACAGTCTGTCATCTGCATCTGGACAGCGTATGTGTGGAAATGGTATTGTTCCCATTTTATAATGTCGTATTTTTGCCTGAAAATGCAGTGTAGAATGAAGCCCTAAATATTTGCCATAGGAATACATATAATTCTTGATCAGAGGAAAGCTATCAGATCCCTTTTACTTGCTGCTTTCCTGTTCACCATAAAGAGTTTCTCTGGAAGCTGTAAGAAACACTCCTTTCCCCCAGGCTCGAAAGCAATCCTATCTGGGAAGATCTATCCTGCTATTTGGCTGGGAGACAGGATTCAAATGGGATTATTTCTTATGACATGCTGGTGCCAGCCTCAGATCTGGATTATTCTTTCTTTGTCTTTTTTTAACCTTAGATTTCCCAAGATCCTCAGAAATCTTGGTTTAATTGAACTTTTTATTGTACTTCAGAGTACCAATAGTGTATAGAAATTTTGATTTCCATTCCTAGGTTAATGCAGCTAACTTAAGTTTCCTTTCAAGAAGATTTAAACCATTCCCAGCGGACAGTAGAAACATTGTTAGCAAAAATATCTGAAAGGGCTTGATATGAATAGGGAATTTTATTTATATGTCAGTAAATGAAACTCTGTACGACTCTTCCTATTATATTGCTATACTAATAATTAGGCTTACAAGGTAGCCTAGCGTTAACTTGCAAACAATACTTTGTATATGCTTATCATAATTATTCTGGCTTCACTAGCTGTTCTTTCCTACTTCTGTTGTCTTTCTCCTAAGCTCCACATGATGCAAGGCTCATGTCCTAGCCTTGAGAAATGAGGCACTACTACCATACATCATCTTTCTATTTCACATGACTGTGGTCATGCCATTCCTGTGACATTATTTTTTTTTCCTGGGTTTTCTGTCTGGTGCAAAAAATCATTGCAGTTTAGGTTCTAGGTGAGTTGCTGAAACTCCTTAGAGTTGCACAGGCATGAGGGAAGAAATCTTGGTCATTTGTCCTCTGTCAGCCTTAAATCCAAAACTGACACAGCAGGAACCAAGCCTTTCAATCCTCGTTAAATGAAATAAAAAAAGATAGCAAGAATGAATTCTTATGCCATCAGCAATAAAGAGCTTACTTATTAATAATGTTTTGGAAAAAAAAAAAAAAAGAGATTAAAGCAGCCGCTCCTTTTGGCAGAAGGAATGAGCAGGGTGGAAACTAGACATCAGATTGCTGAATCAGAGTTTGATCCCAGATGTGGGAGGAGACATCTTTCTGGAGTTCCTCATAAGTCACTGAAATGAGGTAGGCTGCTTAGGAGCAGCAAATGGATTAGATCAGCATGGGAGAACAAACAGATAAGAAGTAGGACCTGAATTACTGTAATTTCAAAGAAGCCAGAGAAAAGGTATGTGTTGCATCAAAAATTAGGAAATAATTGTTTTCTGAAGTGTTTCTCTCAACACTACTCTGTCAGTTGTTACTATAAAAAGACTTTTGAAACACTGCCTACAGTAGTGTACTGAAATATACTTTGTGTATGTGTTACTGGTGCAGATCTTCAGTGTTCTGCTGTATCTTTTAAATAGAACACTTTCACCAAATCATTTCATATGCTTAGTATTGCCTTAAGTGGAAGAGGCTCCTTAAGTAGCTTCCTAATAGTCATTTGGGAATATTCATCTCTGGGCATTTTTAAACTCTTTGATGTTCTTGGAAGGTGTGAGAAAAAGGTGTCAGCAATATTATCAGAAAAGTATTTTGCATAATATCTGTGCGTGTGTCTGACTTAGACTGCTACAACTATTCTGATTACTTTTTTACTTTCCTCTCCTCACAGGTGTATTTCACCAACTCACAAATGGAAGTTTAAGAGACTTTGTACAAAATACATATGAAAATGGAAACCTCATCTTTGCTATCATCCCTACACGACGAATGCAGATCAGACAACTTTATTGAGCCTCATTACAAGGAATGGTACCGATTAGCTATTGATGCTCTAATTGAAGGAGGTTTAGAAGCCTACAAAGAATTTCTTTCAAAAGAGAGATGTTCAGAGTTCCTTGCAGATGAGGAAATTGATTATATTTTGAACAATGTTCATAAACTTCCCCAAAACACAGTTTATTCCTCTAACAATGCCATTGATGATACCTCTTCCTCGGGAACCTACTGGCCTATTGAATCAGATGTGGAAGCTCCAAATCTTGACTTAGGTTGGCCCTACCTGATGCCTGGAATTTCTGGTGGCACAAATATCGATCTGCTTTTTCATCCCCCACGAGCACAGCCTTACACCATAAAGGAAACTATTCGGAAGATGATACGAGATGCAAGAAAGGTAAACATGAAAAATACTGGGGGAAAAAAAAAGAAAAAAAAAAAAAAGAAGTAGAAATAATCTAGTTGGTGTTTTATCAGGAGTTTTTTTTCTCCCCTGGCAAGAAAAAATTATCTGGCTGCTTACAATTTAACCTCATTTACAAGGGATCGGGGATTAGTTAAAGGAATTAATGAAGCATTATGACTATTTTACTCTATTGCTGACCATTAGTCCATGAGAAATTTGTTGATAATCAGCATACCATCGCTTTGACCTCACTTGAATATGCCTCAAATGACACAGTTCTATCAACTTCAGGGTATAATCCTAAAGTTTCTGTCCTTCATCAGTCGGGAATATGTGCAGTGGGAACATGCATCAGTTTGGTATGCTAACCTGTTGTTGGAAGAAAATATCATCTGTATGTACGTTGTACTCGTGTACCTTATGGTTCTCAGCTTTTGTGATTTTGTGATTTTGCATGCCCTCTATCACCATGAAAGTTAATTGGGAAGGTATTAGAGAGACTTGAGAAGAAAAAAAAAACAAAAACAACAACAACAACAAAACAGATTTAGGGAGCAAGGAAATGAGTTTTAGCTCTTTTAGTTGCCTTACTCCATTTCTAATTTATAACTTAGAAGAGATACTTCTTCAAATGTACTTGTCTCTGCTTAGGGACTTTTGCATCTGGAGTTTCCTAAGACTCACACTGAGAAGATGGAGCACTGTATGTACAATGCATGCACCTCTTTCTTCCTAGTGTTATGTTTAACAAAAATAAAAATAAAAAATAGTTCTATATTTAAGGAGTTGAGGTGGACTCTGGGCCATGTTACCTCCCAAAACAGATGTTATGAGGTTTCAGAAGTATTCCTAGCAAGTATACCATGCTCTCTTTTCTTCCCCATGGAAAAAGTTTATTTTTGCTCTGTAAGGGCTTTAAATCTGTAGGACATCCAAGTCAAGTACCTCTGTAAATACTATTGTGACTTAAATATGCGTGTAAATGGGTGCAATAGAAGTGAATTGAAAAGGGCGTGTGGAAAGGAAGGATGTATTTTTATGACGTCTCTCTATTTAGATAAAGCATATAATTTGTTGCTACAATAGACTTATCTCTAGACCATTTGTCATGCAGTTTACAGCCTTGAATTATCATCTACTCTCAACACAAGGAAGAGAATTTTTTTTTTTTCTTTTTTTTCCCGTTTGTCCCTTTTAAATTGACAGTTGTTGTTTTCTGCTTTTGGATGCAGTAGGACTTGGTTTGATTGACATACTTTGATATTTTTCGACTGCTGCTCCAGAGCTACTAATGTATCTACTGAAAGGGAAAGAAGGAAAACAGAGTTAAGTCTGTTGCCAAGGCCAGCTCAGATTTGTGAGATCCTGAAACACAATGAGGAAATACTGTTTCCAGTCCTTTTTCATTCTGCTTAGCTATTTTGTTTATATGCCATCCAGGCCCTCTCCAATGACTCTCAAGGGCTGTTTAGTTAAATGTCATTTTAGGGAGTATGACTACTCTGAATTTAGCTAGGCAGAAAAATAAGTGTGATTCTTAGCTCTTTTTGAAAAGGAAACTTTAATCTATATTACATTAGCTCTCTTATAAGGCTGTGTCATCTCCATGTTACAAAGAGGATATGATGTATGTGTCACTGCCAAATACGACAGCTGAAAGGCTTGTGTAGTTGATCAGTACAAGCTCAGGAGCAGCAACCATAACATTGTTGATACAGTGATACAGGTTGGTTACTTTAGGAAGCAGCAATTAAATCTAAAAGACAGAGGGTTGTTCAGTGCCTTTTGTGATATGTGTGGAAAAGTTTAGTAGGATAAAGTAAGGTATTTACAGCAGGCAAACACTTTGTAAACAGGCTAACCTACCTCTCCTAAGCCATGCATAAAAATGTAGTTATATTAAACAGAGTTCTGTGTTATGTAATAATGGAGACATATATAGTCATATGATAATTTTCAAAGGAAGTAAAAAATGTCACACATGAGAAAAGAAACCTGTACAGAATAAAAAGGTTATTCAGAAAATCACATTAAAGCAATATACAGCTCTAAGCAAATTTTATGGGCATTTCAGCATTTTCCCAATTTCAGTGGGAGAATAAACAGACTGTTGAAGATGAGAGTATTCATACCACCAAAACTTTAAGCCAAACCTGTGTACCTGAGTTCAGGCATTGATTTCCCTATGTGGACAAGTCAGAGAATGCTTCTGCACTGATCCACCCAGTAAGGAAAACTATTCAACATATTTGTATGTATTTACTAGCCCAAAAATTCATAACTCAGACTAAGCTAGTTGAAACCTAGACTCTTTTGAATATTTAGAGATATGTAAGCATAAGATGGCATTATTAGTGGACTTACTCTTGACCTCTTTCATGCTTGATGCATCACAGTGTCACTCCTTAAAATGATTATTACTTATGTTAATTCTGACCTTAAGAAGACGTGTTGTAAACAACGTTAGGCAACTTGCTTGCTGACAGCAATTTTTTCCTGACTAAAGAGGAAAACCATATGTAAGGCTGTGCTGCGCTATACTAAAAACTGACTATGAAATAGTGTCGTAAGAAAGTCTTGTCACATGCTTCTTAAATGTATGATCTGTAGAAAAATTATGCACATCATCTTCATGCTAAATCCAGTCAATATAACAATGGAGTTTTATAACAATGGACTGCATACTTGTGATACATGTTTCCGAACATAGATTAGAATTTGTTGTACAGAAGATGACATTACATCACAGTCTACAGTACTTCTGTGGGATAGCTATGCTGTCAGAGTGAGGTTAGCAGAATGCCTCAGGTCAAACCAACTTGCCAACAAAATGGGTTTACAGTTAGTGTAACTAGACCTCATCTTCAAATGATACAGCTTGCCAACCCTGCTCCTCTGTTGACATAACTGATGTTCATGCAAGGAGGCTGTTTGGCAGGACTGTGTCAGTTCATGAACCATGAATCTTTTTCAGATGTTGATGTAACCGTGTGGGGAAGAAAGCGCTGCAAGGTCTGTCTGACCTTAATGATGGACAGACTTTTGCAAACAAGCTGGTAGCCTTATTCCTTGTGTTTTGGAAGGTTGTGCCTTTAATCACTGGTAGGTTTCTAGCTTCTCGGAAGCTTGAGGTGTTCCTACAGCCTGACTCATCCCAGCTGAGCTGTCTGAACCACAACTGATAATGTTTAGCAGTTTTTCCTGACAAGATTATTCATCTGAGAAATGGTATCAAGATGATTACTCATCTTTGTCAAGTTACTGTGAATCTTCCTCCTCTTATTATAAAGTAACACACAGATTTCAGTAATGAAGTGTTCTTTCCCTGTATGACTTTCCATGAGTTGCCTCAAAACTGTAAGTTGTGAAGCTTGCACATGGGTTTTAAACATCTTATACTGTTTTCTCAAGCATGACTGACAGGGCAAGAGAACAGGGAAAGGGCAGGACAGAGCAGCAAAGGGTCCTTCTGGCTGCATGTTTTTCTTTCACTTCGTTAACTGGATTCCCCTTTCCACCACTGAGACATTCCTACATACCTTAGAGAGAATGCATAGCTCTGAGTCTTTTAGATTGATATCCAAATAAGGATCAGCTTTTCCTGGAGAGAATTCAAACCTGTTTTGTTAAGAATCTTGTTGTTTAGACAACCCAAGGATTACTGCTTTGCAATGCAAGCCAGAAAACACTGAAAGACTTCCTTGAAATACTTTTGGGATTCCTGATGGAATGTATTAATTTGCAGGCTATCCAGTTAATATTCCACACTTTGCACTGATCTATTTTATTCAAATAGGCTAGCAGTCTTAAACCTGGATTCATAAAATCAGTGATAGTTGTAAGACTTTTTTAAAAGTTATTTCTTAAGAAGATTAAATTGAGATTTAGATTGGTTAATATATGACTATTTTGGAAAATCGAAGAGAGGCAGGTATTTCTGCTGAAATTATGTTTTTTAATGTTTAATGTACAAAACTTGGAGCCATGAGAAAGAATTAAATTATAGTGTAAAAGGGTGTAACTTGTTATTAAGTCTTGCTGGACCCCCTGTACGTAGCCCTTTAGTAAGTCACAGAGGACTTTTTTGAGTTCTTGTGACAGAACTATTGTATGAAGTCTAAGTATCATTTCTGTCTTGTCTTGCAGAGTCCTGGCCCAAGTCAAGTAAACAAAAACAGTTGACTTTTTTTACATCTATGGAAAAAGGAAATTAATTTCTTCTGGTTTCTTTTTTTCCCCAGTTTGTTTGATTTGGTTTGATACTTTAAGGCATGAGCGAGAGGATGTGCATAACAGAAAACAGTGATCATACGGTATTGATCTCCTTGTTTGGATATGTGCATAGATACAGAAATAATGATCTAGTACCAGCTGTATACAAATATGAGAGAAAACCAGGCTCTTTATGTGCCTATATGAAGAGTGATGCCTCCATGCAGAAAGAAACTTGTAGAATATGGGTGTGGAAGACTGTTAAGCAATCATTTTTACTCTCTCAACAATACTCTTTGCCAAGTATTTTAAATATAATTTGAACAGAGATTGGAACAATGATAGTGAGTTATGCTTGCAGCAGTGCTTATCTTAGCTCATTAAGTGCAGCAGTCCAAGTAGGTGAGAGAGAGGGGCTACAATTTATTGTTCATAAAAGCTTGAAAAAATTACTGAATTCCAGGAAAGAGGTTGGTAAATGAAATGGTCATCCCACTGAAAAAATTTGTATGCTATTTCTAGAGTCCCTGATAAATGATAGATATATTTTTTAAGTTCTCAGTTGAAGATGTCTGGACAAAATTTTCCTTGCTAAGATACGCTATTACACAAAGACTTTAGCAGGTGTTTTAGTACCAGTGCTACATTAAAAAAATGCATTCATCATGTGCTTCTGCCCACCTTCTGTGAAATGGGTTCCTGGTATTTGCAGACCAGCATGGCAGTCATGCGTATGCTTTCCAGGTGAAACATGATGTTAGCCTTTTGTAGATCCATTAGAGAGAATAAGGTTGTGTCCCAGTTTTTCTAATCACATAGGGGACATGCAACACACTGGAAGAGGATATGTTGTTTGTGCTCCTACTGTATGATTTGATGTTTGTTCTTTGTTATCTGCTCACGGTGAGTAATCATGTCAGGTATTCACCAGACTCAATTTGCCTTTGGAATCCTCATCCTTGTTTATTTACCTGCCCCCCTTGCCCCCTGCCCTGACACTGTCTGCATGAGTATAGTCATACAAGTGATGATACATACAAAGAGAAGAGGCATCAATAGGACACTCTTTGAAGTGGCCACTCAGATTTTGTAAGAGAGGAGTGGAAGGACTTAATGATCAAATTGTCCTTAAAACTGAAGTGTGTGGAAATGCTAATTTAGCTGCTAACAGGAAATGATCTTAATTTGACCTGAATTTTTAACACATGGGAGAACTTTTATAACTTCTGGAGAAGAGGTTGGAATGGTTCTGAGATGTGAAAGTTTAGGAGGGCAGGGATGTAAAAGAGCACAAGCAAATACCAGAGGCCTAGGACTTCTGTTAAGTGCATTTCTTCTACACCATTTCTCTATACATTATATTCACTCACAGGATCTAAAACTGAAGAGCAAGCAGAGGCTAGGGCTAGCATGGGGAGAGGGCATCTGACAAAAAAAAAAAAAAAAAGTAATCAGTTGAGAAGTTTTTGCTCACAGGGTTTCCATCAGGTCAAAGGTTTGCAGGTCTGTTCACCAGTATTTGATGCTTGTGTTTTATCTGAAAAGAGGCAGTGAACTGATTGATAGGCATTGCCTTTTTATGTCACAGCTGTGCTAATGCACTATCAAAATACTGCACATCTATGATGGATATAAAATAGAATAAGGAAAAGTAAAGATCAGATCTTACAGATAGCTGTATTTATTAATGTCTGCCTAGTATATGAGAAGTAAGCACATACATATGTTTCGTAGCAATGTTTTTCATTAAAACATTTTCTCTGATTGACACAAATCTTTGTTAGTCTAAACAAGAGAGTGCTATTAAAAAGTCATTTATACTTCTTGTGCATTCTGTAAAGTGTTCTTTAGGCATATTCAGGAATACTTTGTACTACAACATGCTGAATAGATTATAAGTAAAGATCTGCTATAAATACAAAACTGTTGACATAAAGTGATACTGCCCAGGCAAAATGCTGCTTCTAGTTGCCAGTCCAGTGTATTTGGGGTTTGTTTCTCTCTTTTTCTTCTTTTCAAAAGAAAACCAATAATGTTGAAGCTATTTTTGTTCTTCTGAATTCTTATCCTCAAGAGATCTGGGTTTTCACAAGTTTTTCAGCCAGGGAAGAATCTTGCCTGAAGAACTACAGGCTTAATCATTTCACATTCAGTGTTGCCATCGGCCTTTTTTGATCTCTTAGCATAGTGTTTTATCTCAAAGAACTTTCCAACATAGCCAGTGCTGCTCTGAGGAATGGAGAACACATTTTGGGTAATTTTAATCTTTAAATTCATTTGTCATGTATCAGAATTTGGAAATGCAAGTACTCTACTATCTATTAATGTATTTTAAAGGAGCATGTATAGACTCTACCCTGCTGCAGGAGTGCTCGTGTAGTATAATAGAAACTACATGGAATGTGCAGATCTGCTGATGTGGAGGAAAACAGTCTTGAAGCACAAAAACCTGCTAGCTACTGTCAGAATTTTCCGTTCTCCTGTGCAGGAGTGGGGGTGAACGCCACTGAGTTATTTGTATTTAGTTTCTTAATACAAGTGTGTACTTCACTTGTAGTTATTTCAGAACAGCTTGCTTGTAGCTGTGTTATTTTCCCCATGGAATAGTATAAGGCACTGTAATAATCGAACTACACTTTAGAATTCACCTCTCCAAAACAAGTGCAGACTTTTTGAATGATATTAGTGTGATCACAATTTTCCCTTTAGCCTTCTTTTAAGTTACATCTGTGTTTCCAAATAAACAGGTGATATTCTGTACAACTGAAAGTAAAGTCCACATTTTCAGCGTGCTTGAGACATCAGAAGGCTTTTGTATTTGGCATTCCTATCCTGATTTACCTTACCTAGAGAGGAGAGAAATGTGGGCTGTCAGAACAATCACATGCTGTAACTGGGGTTTTGCTCATTACTTTATAGGAGTTCCTACTGCCATCCATAAAATGACTCACCTCAGTACAGCTGTTCAAAATAAATAATTGCAACGTCTGGCTACAGCTTGCTTGATCAACAAAGTTAACAATTTTACTGTACGTTGTCCTCTTAGTGGTAAGCCTATTGAATTTACAGTAGTATTATTTATGAATGTAGCTATCTCTGTTTCTCTTGCCTTTGCCATCTTTTCCCCATTTGCTG
>JAOWBP010053007.1:0-11909 GCA_028571105.1 Tragopan temminckii
CCCCTTCCTGTCCCCTTTCATCCCATCCCATCCCATCCCATCCCATCCCATCCCATCCCATCCCATCCCATCCCATCCCGTCCGGTCCCGTCCGGTCCCGCGGATCCCCCCGGTGCCGGTACCGAGACCAGAGCTGTCCCAAGTTGCGAATGGCGAAACGCAAACCGAGATTTAGAGCAGGTTTCATTCCTCCTTCCACGCAAACCGTTTAATAACAAAAAGTGCCAATAACAAACCTCCCCTCGACCCAATTAAAAAAAAATGAGGGTTGATGGAGAATCGTGTGTACTTGTATTTAGCACTGAGGTGGGAAGGGGGGGGAGGGAAAGCGGCGGATTGCAGGCATTGATGGGGCCCGCATCTCCTCCCAGCACGCACAGGGATGCTCTGCGGATGGGAGCCCGTATCGTGGGGCTGCTCGGCCCCGAGGGCACAAATGAAAAGGGATCGAATCCCAATTTTTTTAAGTTTCAAGCCCTCGAAAAAAGGAAAGAAAAAGTGACTTTCGTGACAAGTTCGCTCCGTGGGGAGGAAACGCAAAGCTCAGCGGAAGCGTTAATTCCGCGGCCGCGGTGTAAAATGGGCTCTCTGTCTAAACAAGGCAAATATCGATAACGTTGGGGGGGGGGGAGCGGGGCAGTCATCGGTTTCGTTCTTTGCGGCGCTCCGCAGAACGCGGCCACTATAAATTATGGGGAATTTAGGGCTGAGAATTACTTTGGGGGATTATTACTCCCTCTCAGGGCTGATCTGTAGGAGACATTAGGAGAGCGCAGCGAGCTCAGCGCTGCAATAGGAATCGCGTTGTTGCCAAGAAAGCGTGATTTATAAAGTGGAAACATCTTTAAAATGCGCTCGCTATCTTTTTAATGTTCGGCTGCTTCATTGTGGGAGGGAGGGAAAAAAAAAAGGGGGGGAGAGAGAGATTATTTTATATTAAAAGGATCATCAAAAGATAAAAAGTTTATGTTAGCAAAGTTCCCTGAACTCTGCATCCAACCGCGTCTCCTTCGGCCGTAAAACCCCGCACCTCTCGGGCCGCAGCTCTGAGCTCCGTCTCTCAGCGCTCCGTCCCCGTTTTCCCCCCGGAGCTTCGCCCTAATTACGAATTCGCACTCGGGAGAATTTTCTCGTGCCGCTTTTTGGAGGATAAACGCGCTGCTCCGTGGGCAACCGCGGCTTGAGGGGCTGCGTAGGGTCGGGGGAGGGGGGGGGCCGGGAACGGCCGTGTCGGATCCCCAATCCCAGCCCCGACGGGGCGACCGCTGCCGCTGCCCCGCGCCGTGCCGTGCGGGACCCCGGGCCCTCAGAGCTCCCTCAACCCCGACGGGGCGGCCGCTGCCCCGGTTGCTGCGAGCGCTCGCCGGCCGTTCCCTTTGTTTCTATAGGATACGAATATCCCCAAATCCTCCCGAAAAGAGTTTTCCAGGCTGTTGCGTTCAGACAAACGAACGAAATGGAGCCGGAAGGGGCTAAAGGGGACACGCGGGGTTGCGGCGTGGAGTCCTCGCAGCAGCACCGTGCTACGCGCGGGGCTTTGCAGGGGCTCGGCAGTGATGGGGCTGCCCTGGGTGTATGGGTACGGCTGTTCAGGGCAGGGAACACACGGGGTGCTTCGCTCTAAATCCTCTTTCCCAATGTGACTTCAGTTAACTGAACAATTGCTGTTGTTGTCGCTGTTTTTTAACCTCGCGGCAAAACCCGCTGTGTCTCCCAATTTTGCGTTCGATCTCGCCTTCCAAGCGTTGTTTTTGCAGGAAGTGAATGTTCCCGTACGCACTCGGGGCTCTCCTTTCTGCCAGCCTTCATTTAGCTTTGGCCGTTCGCTGGGGTTTCCAGGTGCCAATCTCTGTAGCTCTGCAGTTTCTATCCAGATATTGCCAGGGACAAAGAGTTTGATGCAGCCTATGGCAAATATCTAATGAACAGCAGCTGACGTTTACCAAGAAGAAAAATAGGTCCTTCTTATATAGCAGCACCACCTGCTCAGGGATGGGAGCAGGAGATCATGGGATCGTTTGAGTTGGAAGGAACCCTAAAAGGTCACCCAGTCCAACTCCCCTACAATGAACAGGAGTGGAGATGCTGACCCTGAGCTCTGGGGGTGTTTCAGGGACAGCCTCAGCCCTATGGTAGCAGATTCTGAGGGGCATCTGTAGGAAAATAGTGTGCAGGAAAAAGAAAAAAAAAAAAAAAAAGGACTCAATAAAGTGGTTTGCATGTGTGGAAAAGATGCACCCCCCCTTCAGATGTTCAGGTTTCATTTTAAAAGTGGCTCGTTTCAGTTTTAAAAAGAAAAAAAAAAAATCTGTTCCTAATCAACTTTAGTAAACCAAAATAAAAGTAGTTTTTAGGACATCAAGGTCTGAAGGAATATAACTGCTTTGGCTGAGCTGGTGCAGCTTTCCTCTGCGAATAATCCCTTAAAAGTTAGATTTTCCATGGCTCCGTAGGGCATGTGGATGCCCAGTTCTCATTACAATTAAAGGGAAACTTTTGTCCAGAACCTTCTGAGGCAGCTACAAGAATCTCTCCTGAAGGTTTTTGATCCAAAAGCAAACCTTAATATCCGAGCTGAGCGCTGGAATGTGCGCCCTCAACTTAAAACTTGGAAATAAAGCGGATATTTCAGGAATGTTTGAGCTGCTCAGCACTACATTTGGGGTCCCGGAATTACCCTCTTAGGGCAAAGTCCTGCTTGGGGGGAATGGAGATCACTGCTGTGCTGTTGGCCGCGCTGCTAACGATGTCGACAGCTTTGGCAAAGGGACGGAGCTCTGGCACGCCGGGCAGGGCAGGGATGGGATTTTATTTTTCATCCTGCGATCCTCGCTGTTGGGCTCATGAAGCCTTGGGATGCTCAGAGCAACGCCCGTTCCCAAAGCCTTCCCCGGGTTGGCTGTGGGGTTTGGCCATGCACGGAGCAGGGGATGGAGGTCCCAGCACCACCTCGACACCCACGCAGGGGAGGACATGTTCCTCAGCCATGGGCGCAGCCCTGCAGTTAACCAAGTCCTCAAGTACGTGAGAAACAATGTTTTATTTAAAAATTGGATGCCAGAAAGAGGAAAAAAAAAAAAAGAAGAATGAAATAAAGCCTCGCCATCCCAAAATATAAAAATCCCTTAACTGTCTGACCTCCTCATCACTAGGTCATGGTCCTGCCACCAGATAAATCTCTCCTATCTGCCCATAGACTGAGAGTTCAATGTTGCTTGTGTTAGTGACAGTGAATTTGGGGCTGAAAAATGAACTACTGATGAGAACTCCTGTTGAACCTGTATTGTTTGTTATTCTGAGGCAAGGATCTGGCATGGGCTAATCCAGCACTTCAAAGTTAACTGCTCTTACTTTGTATACAGAGCGTCATAGCGGAGTGGCGTGGGTGATAAGAGAAATAAGGGACTGAGGTTAGGAGACACTGGGAAAATGGGACCCTGTTGGAAAACTCTTTGATCTCTTTAAAGTATTTTCTGAAAGCAAGAATCTATCAAAAAGGAAATGCCATTTAAAAGCCTAAAAGAAACAGCTGACATCCCCAAATTTGTTTTAATCTGCCCCAGAGAATATTATTTTTAAAGATGCGTGAAGTCAATGGAAGAAATATTTGTCAGAAGAAGGGAAATTAGGAAAAAGAGGAAAGTTCATCAGAATGAGAACGTGGTTCTTGGGGCCTCCACGCACCATTCCTTTCACTCCTAACCATGAAGACGAGCAGTAACATCCATAGGCACCAATTCTGATGGGGAGTATTGGGCCAAGTTCTTGGGGTTTTAGGTGTGCAGCCTGCACTGGTGCTTTGGGAGCATCACTGGAGGCATCTCTGCCCATTTCTGAGGAGGCAGCCTTCAGCACACTGGCCAAGACGTTGAGTGATTTTTTTGTTTTTCGGATTGTTTCACGCCCCAATGTGCCATAGGGATCCCTTCCCAGATAGGGCTGTGCCGAAATGTCCGAGTGCCCAACCCCTGCACTTTTCTTGCCCACCCCAAAACCAAGGGCTGCAAAATCACCGCCTGTCCTTGGAAACCTTCATCCTGCTGGAAGTGCTGTTGGAAACAAGTCTTCACATTCTGAACAGCTGAAGGATTTTGGCACATTTTTACCCCAAAGAGAAGGGAGCGTTGGCAGTATCAGTGCCAGCACAGGACACAGGGAGAGCTCCAGTCCCTGTGTTCCCATGTGCTTCAGAGGGCACCGACTCAGCCCTTGGCAGGACGTGGTTTGGGCTTCGCAAGGCTGCCATCCCCTGATCCCTGTCCCCATATCCCAGTGCTTTACACCATCCTGGGCTGAGATATGGGTCAGATGCCTGTGAGCCTGAAGGGAATTGCTGCCCCAAATAATGAAAGCAAATCTTTCCCCTTATTGCTCTGATCCAAATCCAACCAACCAATTACACATTAATTAAATTTTGTTTGAACATAATAGGAGCCTTGGCTCCATGTCAGTAACTGCTGCACGGCTGAGGGGATTGGGTAGCAATAGAATAAATAAATAAACAAGAGATGCTTATTCTAACAGTTCATTTTAAAACAATTTGTGAATATCACATAGAGATAAAATGTGCCTAGCATAAACTTAGCTAAGCAGTGACTGCTTCATTATCAGAACAAATAATTCACCAGCACATCATCTTTGAAGCTTGGGAGGGCTCTGGAATCATGCTGCTTGTTTATTTTCCTGGCTTTTGCTGTTTTTGGTACATTTCATCTGCACCAGAGCTGTGCCAGAGCCCTGCCTGTGGGACACAGAAATGTCCCCATCTGTCCTGATGTCCAACAGAGGGGTTCAGGAGCCCCTCGAGGTGTGTTCTGCATGGCTCCTTCTGTGCTGGGAGGGGTTGGGGATGGGGAGAAGAGGCATTTGGACATGTCCAAAATTGGGGTCTGTCAACCCAGCTGTTGCTGGGTGCTTGTACAGGGTCACGCCTGTGTTGGTCCTTCCAAAGAAAAGGGCATAAAGGGGAAAAAACTCAGCATTTTGGGACAGTGGTGGCATTTGCACATGCTGGGGGCTTGCTGCATGCTGGGACGTTACATCCCAGGGCTTTGGATCCAAACTGAAGGTGGACAGGCAATGGCTGAAGCTCTACTCGATGTTGGATTCACCCTTTGCTGCATACCCAGCGCAGAACCCCACCGAGCTCCCCAGAAACCCCGAGTTTACCATTTTCATAACCAATCTTGGCAGGATAGAGCGCAGCAAAGCACGCGGTGGAGCTCTTGGCCACTCTCAATGATCAAATGAGCTATTGTCGGGGAAAGTTGGCCAACATGCCCCATCCTCTGCGAGAACGCCCATCCACAGGGGAGTTCCTGCCCGGAGCCATGAATCGGGCAGGCAGATGCTGGCTGTGTCCCAGCGCACGCCGGGAGCCGCACGGAGCCACACGGGTTCGGTGCTCCACGTATTTTGATTCCTAAGCGAAGCTCTATGACGGCTTTGAGTTGGACGCGGCGCTCCGCTTTGCCATGCCTCCCCACCAGCAACGCACAGCCCGTGTTTGTATCCTATTGCAAGGATGTATTTACTAAACCAGCCCCTGCCAAGGGGTTGAGAAATATGTTTTCATTAAGAAAATTAAACTGACAAGTCCCTGGACGGCGCATTAGTTGCATATATATATTTTTTAAAGGCCAAAACGCAGCAGCTAATAATAATGATGAAATGGTCACGAGCAGCCAAATTACTAAAACCTACCCCGTGTTTTCCTGGAAAAGAATGTGGGGAGTTGGCAAACGTGGCGGCGGCTGCTGACGGCTGAGCCCAACGCTACCACCATGAGATAGCGAGCGGCGCGCAAGTTAAGCAACACCTCCCATCAGATGCGGGTCCCCATTTGTTATCCTTAAAGAATTCCGGCTGTATATATTATAGTAGTACTTTGGCTCTTTGTATTTATTTTAGAGGGCTATACGAAAGAACATTATAAACTCAGGCATGTCCACGCTGTATGAACTCCATATGCTGAAGCTTAATTTTAAACGCCATTAAAAAAGCACTTAACATTTACAATATATCAGTCCGGCTACTTTAGCAGCTTGGATGTACGTCGGTAAATGAAATGATTGAGGAAAAGAAAGAAAATCAGAAGCTCAATGTTATAAAATCCGGGTACGATGCAGCGACCATCAGATCGCATCGTTCCCTTTGCTGGTCTATAATCCGTTCCTCCTCTTTTTGGTTTCATTTTTAAATGTAATTTTAAGGTCTATTTTTTTTTTTTTTAATAAAAAAAAACGCTTGGCATTCGGATTGGATTCCTTACACAATTTTTTTCAGTGTGTGAATTGGGCTGTGTATTCACAAATTGAAATGTCCTACTGTATTTATACAGGTGCTTACCTGTATGAGGGCAAGGTTAAGAGGAGCGCAGAGTTTATGAATGAAAATCAAATACGGACATTGGTAAACCACCCCTTTTTAGTCCCGGCTAATTACATGGTAAACATCTGGAATTTATGCAGGGCATGTAAAAGAGTCGATTGAGATGATTTCAAACAGGGCCCATTTTGTTGCCTTCTCCCCACGCTGCTACAAAATGGTGCTGCTGGACCAAGGGAGTGGCAGGAGGGCCTCCAGTGGAGCAGTGACATTAGGGCTTAATTAGAACCATCAATGATCCCAGCATGGAAACATTTTCATCTCCCCTCCCCTTGTGCTGATAACAAGGAGATGTCACAGCCCGTTTGGCAGCTGCCTTGGCCAACTGATGGAAGAGCTTGGTGAGCTGGTTTGCTCCGTTGACTTGGTTGGTGTGTTTTGTTTTTTAACTGGGTGAGGAGGAGATTGTGAAGATGGAGCCAAGAGAACAGCGGCTCAGAGGATGTGAAGTGCTGTATGGGAACTGTAGAGTCATGGCCTGAACCACTGATTGATCACCTGGGGAAAGGACCCGGTCAGCCCTGGGAGCACAGGTGAAGGCAATTCAGCTGAGACTGAAGGGCTGGAGCCTGGCTGCATCGCTCTCAGACCCCATTTAAGGGCTGACTGGCACTGGGGGAGGATCTCTGGTTGGAGATCCCTCACTGTGGAGTCCTTTCTGCAAGCTGAGATCTTCAGAGATGGGTGAGCACGTTTACTTTCCTGTGAATTTCCATCCTATCTGCGCTGCTCCCTTTGTTGTTACATTTTTCTACTGCCCTTCTGCTGTGCTAATCTTTCTGATTGTAACGAGTGCCTAGCTGTGCAAACACCAGTGCTGGTGATTTCTGAAGGGTCGGAAATGTGATGTTAGATCACATATATTGATGGTATGTACTGATAAAATGCAGTATTAAATAGTATTTTTTTGGTAAAGGTTTCTGAGATAAGTGAGATATACACCAATATCCTTAATAACAAGTGATTGCAGTGAAGCTCTCCATTCCCACGCACAGCTCATGCTTGGAGAAGGGCAGTGCTCACTCTGGCAACGTGTAGACAGCAGCCTGCTTTATAGCTCCTTTGTCCTAGCTTGGATTCACCATGTGCTGCTGGTGGAGCTGCCCTCTGGGGCACTGCACTGTTTCCATTTGAGCTGCTCCTTCATGCATTAACCCTCTGCTTTTCCTAAGGAGGATGTTTCCAAGCTACAAGGTCAAGGTGACTGGAATGAATCCCAAGACCAAGTACATCCTGTTGATCGACATCGTCCCGGCCGATGACCACCGGTACAAATTCTGTGACAATAAATGGTAAGAGGACGTTCTCGTGTCTGCTTTCCTTTCATTATGAATTGTAGTTGGATGGATGGTTTCATTGCCCATGGGTGATGCTGACATTCTAGAGCTCTGGCACAGAGCAGCCACAGACCCAATGATTACCAGTGGCTGAAAGTTAAAGCCAGAAAAATTTAAATAGAGTATTCTGGACAAGCCAAGGGATTGCCTGCTGGTAGGTGTGGATCATCCGTCTTCAAAGGACAGGAGGTCATCTTAGAGGAGATGCCATAGTACAGGCATATGAGGGTGAGCCCGCAGCCTGTGTGTGCCAGGAGCTGGAAGGGGTGACCCAATAGTATGTTTGGGCCTTAAAATCATGAATCTATGGGAAATGAGAAAAGTTATACATCTTTTTATTTTTTTAATTTTTTCTCCAGCAGCGATATTTTGCACTTAGGGATGAGCTATGAAATGTAGGGGAACAGCTCTCCCACCCACTGCCTCTTTCCTTTTCATTCAGTATTCTTCCACCAGAGTTTCTCCCTCTTTTGTAATTCCCTCCATTTGCTGTCTTTGATAGCAAAGCTGCTTACCCCAGAGGCAGATGGAGTTTTGCTTTCTGACAAAGGGAGCATGTTCTTTTCCCCTTTTGTTTTTTGCCAGAACAATGCTCAGCAGCCTCCCTGACTGAGAATGGGCTGTGCTCATCTTTTCACCATGCAGCAGTAAGCAGAAAGTCAGGACAAGCCATGGAAAACTTCGTACTCATTTCAATGGGAAGAGCGGCATCCTATGAAACTGCAGTAATTCACTTGCACATTAGGGCTGCTCTAGATTTCAAAAATTCATTTTCTACTCTTTTGTCCTGCAGTGCCGTTGGGTAAGAGGAGTAGATGGAGCACGCAGCCCACTTTGTGCTTTAACCATTAAGCCCTGGATGATGGATAGTTGTTAACTTTGTTTAATTTAGCTTTTGCCAGCCCTAGAGCTGTTTCCCCTTTTCATTTTATTGCTGCTGGAAAGTCTCTGTTGTTTTTGGTCATAATGCTTTTATTGGTGTTTTATGAGAAGAGAACAATACACAGTAATGGGGGAGCTGCCACGAAGCGATGCATCGCAGCGAGGTTTCACATCCGTGAATGCTGGTGGAGGGTTGGATATGTGGGAAAGGGGGGGTGCGGGTGCAATGGGTCAGCACCCAGCTCTATCCGTAGGAGCTGACACTGAGTGCCTTCTGCACAAGTGTCTTCTGCTGGATGGCCTTGGAAGGCTTCATCCATGGCCAGCCTTCTCCAAAGACCCAAGCAAGGTGTCCTCCTTGGTCAACACAATGACCCGAGGAGATGATGGTTCAGCTCTGTCAGCTGTCCCATTGGGACAAAGAGATCCCATGAGCAGTGGGAGCCTCTTGGAGACCCAGTACATCCCCCAGAATGTGGCTGCTCTGCGTTTTGCAAGGGGAGGTCAATGGCAATGCTTTCTGTGGGGCTGACAGTGCTGCGATGTGACTGCTGTGCTTGCAGGATGGTGGCTGGGAAGGCAGAGCCGGCCATGCCAGGTCGGCTGTACGTGCACCCTGACTCACCTGCCACCGGAGCGCACTGGATGCGGCAGCTCGTGTCCTTCCAGAAGCTGAAGCTCACCAACAATCACCTGGATCCATTCGGGCATGTAAGAGAAAAGTTCTTTGAGGGCAATCCTTTGGGTTGGGCCCATAGTGAGCATGCTGGGTGGGATGTAGGGATGGATGCTGGATGCAGTGCTGGCTGGGATGTGAGGATGCTGAATAGGCTGTTGTGTGGCTGCAGGGGTGCTGTGGGGTTTTCAGCCCAGCCATTGCCCGTGCAGCTTGCAGAAACAAGTTGTATGAAGGTGTTTTTCTCCGGGCTGGCTTTGGTGGCCCTATACAAGATGGAGTATTTCATTTGGAATATATTCATGTTTATGGTGAATGCAGAAGTGGGAAATAGGCATTTATTTACCTCAGTGTGTCAAACAACATACCCGACATCTTCCACTGTCCTAGCTGAAAGTCACATAGAAAGAAACCAACCTCAGTGGCTGGAGAAAGGAAAATAAGGCCCAGAATTTTCCCTGTGCACACAATCTTCTGTGAATTTCTCACTCCCAAAGCCATGTACGCGTGTCCTGGTGCTGCTGCAGAGTGGCTGTGCCAGCCCTGCCCTGACTGCTGACCCCAAAGGCTCCATGCTGATGTTATCCATCACAGCCACCCCCCATCCTTCACTCTCTTTAAGGGTGAAAGCACCATGGCAGTGAAATGGGAACGGCTCTATGGGGTTGTGCAGGAGGAAGCAGAGCGAGAGGTGTGTGCAGCCACCCTGTGCTGCTTGCTGTGCAGTTTCCCTCCTGTGTTCCCGTTGCATTTTCCCCTTGCTTAGCAGTGCAGCTTAATATATATTGCTGTTTATGTTGTAAAATGTAAACCATAAAACAGGATGTTTGGTGCGCCTGTAAAAGCAAACAGGATGTGCGGTGTTGCTTTTGCAATGCTAAATGGTTGCTTCTCCCAACTTAACTGCAATTTCAACACTGGGTTTGAGTGGGAAAGAGCCCTTCTTCTCCTTTTGGCAGCACTCTGTTCCCCCATGGATCCTCACCGTGACATGGATGGAGTTCACTTTGCATGGGGTTCAGACACTTCTCTGACAGTTCCTCTTGAGGCCGCTCAATGAGCAATTTGCTTTTGAACAACCTGGGCTCAGCACCCGCTCAGTGCGGAGGATCAGGGCTGGGAACACTGCAATCTGCAGCGCTGCTGCCCCCATCCTGCTCCTGCACAGGGCACTGCATTATGCCAAATCACAGCTTCTCCTTTCTAGGAATCCATCCCAGCCATCTCAACCCTTCTCTTGAAGCTGCCTAAAACAAACAACTGTGGAAAGCCGCACGGTTTGTTTGCTTCTCGTGCTCCAGCGCCGCTGGCTGCCTGTTTCCTTTTGTCATTGATTTCCTCCAAACCTCAAAACCCACAGCTCCGGGCTGGGCTGGGGCAGCACTGCAGGGTGTGGGCAGCAGCCCTTGTTCTATGAGCTGTGCCCTGCTCGGGTGTTGTGCATAATGGCACAGCTCTGTGCAGTTTGTCAGGAAGGAATAGAATAGAAATTGTATTTTCAAGAAGGAATGAAGTGCAGAGCACTGTGATCTGCCTGCAAACTCCCACGGGTGAGCTGCGGGAGCAGAGGGAACGCGTGCCCTCATGCAGTGTCTGTGGGGTGTGGGCCCTATGCTGATCATGGGGGATTTTCCAACCATGGAAGGTTCCTTTCACGTCAGGCTGGGGAATAGAGTTGAGAATGGATTAAGAAATCAGCAGTCAGTGGGATGCTCGGCTTTGGAGGTCGGTCTGATGCTGAAGAGAGCACTGAGACACCAATGATCTGAGCAAAACCCTGATGCTCGTTTTGCAAAGCAGTGTGTGCATGGATAGAGCCTTTGGGTGACTGCTGGTGTGACTTTCTGGTGGGCGTGGGTACATGGAGATATGGTGGCATCTCCTGCTCACAGTGCTCCTGGGCACAGGATGAGCATCCCTCCTCCCTGGGGAAGCAGGCTGTGCCCTGCCACGTGCTATTGGGGCTCTCAGCTGCGTGAGCCATCGTTACATCACAGAAAAAACTGCTTGCTGGAAGGGATGCAGGATGCTGGTGTGTCTGTCAGGGGTTAGCTCAGGGAAAAACTGAGCGAGTAGCAACAAATGCATCCACAGTGATAAATGCCGATGAATGGAATTCCACTTTCTCCAGAGGTTTCAAGTATGTAAACAATGAAGTGGAGGGTGCTTGTGAGACGGCCCTTATGGCCAGGGGATGCTCATTACAGGGACCTGGGTTCCTTTGCTGTTGTCTTTCTGGTCGGATTTTCCTTCCCCTCTTGCTACGAGGTGTTGCTGGAGCTGCTCGCAGTGGCGGCTCCCTGACAGAAAAGTCACTTCTTTTGGTTTTGCACGCAGTGCTGAGTGGTGCAGCATTGGTGTGAGCGCAGAGCATCGAGGTTTGGTCCTCTTTGGTGGTGGTGGGGGCCCCTCTGAGATGCAGCTCCTGCACTGGGCTTAGCCCATCCCCTGGGCCAGCTGGGTAAGGGTGACTGCACTGCGTGGCTATTTCTGGCAGGCTGTGGCTGGGCCCACATTGGTTGGAAATTACACTCTTTACAGAATATATAAAAATATTTCTGTGGAAAAACAGACAAGGAAACAGAGATTAGAAGTGGAGATCGGCACAGGCAGCAGCTGAGGTTTAG